>WHVD01000119.1:0-264979 GCA_015178975.1 Hysterangium stoloniferum
TTATTAGGGCTTCAAAAATGGATGGGTCCCAGGCGTTCACTATCAACTTAAAAATTGATGAAGCAACTGGACATTTCTCAACCCCAGTATCCGAATCTGAGCAAGCTGCTGACCTAGAAGGCGTCCCAGAGAAATACCATGACTTCGCGGATGTTTTTAGCAAGCGAAAAGCTGACCGGCTTCCGCCTCACAGAGAATACGACTTAAAAATCGATCTTGAAGATGGCGCCCAGCCACCCCTAGGACATATTTACCCGCTTTCGTCCACCGAACTATCCGCAATCCGTGATTTCCTGGATGAACATTTGTCCATAGGTTTTATTCGACCCTCAAAGTCTCCTTTTGGAGCACCTGTTTTGTTTGTCAGAAAAAAGGATGGATCCCTTTGACTATGTGTTGATTTTAGAGGACTCAATGCTGTCACCAAAAAGGACAAATATCCACTCCCACTTATATCTGACCTGCTCGATGCTCCGCGGAATGCCCGGATTTACACCAAAATAGATCTCAAGCACGCCTATCATTTGGTCTGGATTGCCGCGGGCGACGAATGAAAAACCACTTTTAGAACCCGCTATGGGGCCTTCGAGTGGTTGGTCATCCCTTTTGGACTCACTAATGCCCCGTCTGTTTTTCAGTGTTTTATCAACGACATTTTCTCCGACATGCTCGATGTATGCGTCATTGTTTACTTGGACGACATTCTTATCTACTCCGAGAATCCCGCGGAACACGACAAACAAGTCCGTGAGGTTCTCCGGAGGCTCAGACAACATGGTTTATTCGCAAATGGTAAAAAATGTACTTTTGACACGGACTCCGTGGAATACCTAGGTTTCATGATGGGACCCAATGGACTCCGCATGGACGAAACTAAAGTACAAGTCATCAAAGATTGGCCCGAACCCTGAAAAGTTAAAGATATACAATCCTTCCTCGGCTTTGCCAATTTTTATAGACGTTTTATCCGTGGATATTCCGACATCACGGTACCCCTTACCCGTCTTACGCGTAAGGGTACTCCGTGGAACTTTAACGATAAGTGTCAAAAAGCTTTCAATCTTTGAAAAAATTCTTTTTCCACAGCTCCTATTCTGTCGCATTGGAAACCGGACTTCCCGCTCATTGTTGAAACGGACGCCTCCGACTATGCACTTGGAGCCATTCTCTCTATCCAGGACTCCGACGGAGAAGTTCACCCCGTGGCGTTTCTGTCCCGGACTTTTACCGGAGCAGAGCTCAACTACGACGTTCATGATAAAGAACTTCTGGCAATCTTTTCAGCTTTCAAAGCGTGGTGACACTATTTGGAAGGTTCAGGAGCTCCTATTGACGTTGTAACAGATCACAAAAACCTGGAATACTTTTCTACCACAAAACTCTTGACCCGTCGGCAGGCCCGCTGGTCTGAATATCTCTCCGCCTTCAACATGATTATCCGTTTTCGACCCGGCCGTCTCGGCGGCAAACCCGACGCTTTAACTAGACGATGGGACGTCTATCCTAAAGAGGGGAGCAACGACTATGCAACAGTAAATCCGCACAACCTGAAACCTATCTTCACGAATCAACAACTTACCGCATCGGTCCGCGCAACTTTCCTCATCAATCCCATTGTCCGTGGAATTATCATTATGGATATCGAAAAGTTACATCAAGATATTCTATCGGCAATTCCGCTAGACCCAGTTACTAAAGCTCATCTGGACAATCCCGTGGACCCCGATCAACCTCGGTGGTCTCTTGATCAACATGGTTTCATTAGACTTGACAATAGGATCTATGTACCGGACTCCGACGGCCTCCGCCTCAGGATCCTTCAATACAAACATGATCATCCACTCTCAGGACATTTCGGGTACAACAAAACTCTATCATTAATAAGAAGAGAATATACTTGGCCCGGACTCCGTGGATTCGTTAAGCACTATTGTAAATCTTGCACTACTTGTCCCCGCTCGAAATCTCAGCGACACAAGCCATACGGCCTTTTGAAACAACTCCCGGTACCGGAACACCCGTGGAATTCTATATCTATGGATTTCATTGAACACCTACCGGATTCCGAAGGCTTTTCCGCCATTCTAGTCATTGTTGACAGATTCTCAAAACAAGGTATATTCATCCCTACTTATGATACAATTACGTCCGTGCAGTTAGCGGAACTTTTCATTATCCACGTATTTTCCAAGCACGGAGTTCCGTCCCACATGACTTCTGATCGAGGATCAGAGTTCGTGTCTCACTTCTTTAGATCCCTCGGAAAATCCTTGGACATGACATTACATTTCACGTCCGGACATCACCCGGAAGGTGACGGACAAACCGAACGCGTCAACCAGACATTGGAACAATACCTCCGCGTATATTGCAACTATCAACAGGACAATTGGAAAACCTTGTTACCACTTGCAGAGTTTGCTTACAACAATGCACCCTCGGCCACTACTGGCGTTTCCCCGTTCTTTGCAAATAAAGGATATAATCCAAACATTACAGTACATCCAGAACGAAATCTCGCCTCTGTTCGTGCTCAAGAGTTCACCACGGACCTCCACGAGCTCCACGAGGAACTCCGGACTGCAATATTGTCCGCCCAAGAGCAATACCAACATTCAGCGGACAAACACCGGATCCCGCCACCAAACTTCAAGATTGGCGACCGTGTTTATGTCAAAGCTCAATTCTTCCGGACTACCCGTCCATCAAAGAAGCTTGCTGAAAAATATTTAGGTCCCTTTGAAATTATCGCACAAGTAGGTTCAGTTTCTTGGACTCTACGGCTTCCGGATAGCATGCGCGCGGTACACCCAGTATTTCATGTCTCTATGCTAGAACCTTGTACTGCTAACACTATCCCAGATCGCGTGCAATCTCCGCCTCCTCCTGTCGTCATTGACGGAGAACCCGAGTTTGAAATCTCGCAGATTTTAGATTCAAAAATTGACAAGCGTCGACGCACTTGTAAACTGCTTTACTTGGTCAAGTGGGCGGGTTACGAGGGCACCGATGAAGAAACCTCATGGATTTTGGCCACAGAACTCGGTAATGCCATGGAAATCGTTACTGACTTTCATACAGCTTACCCACTCAAACCTGGACCATTATCGTCTCTCTGACCACACTCCGCGGACCCCGTGTTACGTTTGGACTCATTTTCACTATTCCCTGTCGCCCTATGTCTCTCTTTGCTTTTACAGGTTCTGACATGTCTTGTCAAGTCTTTAAGCGGATTCCCCGCGGACTTTGGCTTTGACTTTTAATTTTTATGTTTTTCTTTCACGCTTTGCTTTTATGATTCAAATTATTTTATTCTATACTACTTTTTCAGTCTACATTTATGGGACTGTTCTTTTTCCCTGCTTCCTCAGCTATCTCCTCTGGGAGCTCCGCGACCTCCGCGGCAACCCCGTCCTCATCCGATCCGGCATCCTCGGAACTCCCGACTTGCGGCTCCTTATACACATAGCCGCCATACTCTGCCAGGAACTTCCAAAACTCCTCGTGGAGTCCGGACAGCTCCTTTGCCACCACAATTTGGACCTTGTTGCTCTTCCGGAGCAACTCGTTTTGGGCCTCGATGCCCTCAGCGATCCATCCAAGGACCTCGTCCAACCCGGACAACCTGTCCGTCCCGGATCCCATGGCCTGCTCGTGCACAAGCGAGCACCTCGCCTTGAGGTGCGCGCATTGATAACATCCCGGCCCCTGGCCGGCCTTTCGGTTGCATTCCGTGTTCCGGTCGTTGCAACCGGAACACCGTGGCTCGTTCCGCATCGGAAGACGGACTGGCGCCGCCTTCCTTGCCTTCTGTTGAAATGGTCAGTTTCCGCGGGTATTCCTTGGACATGAGGCCTACCTTTTGGGGGCTCTCTGGCTCCCCCTCGGACTCGGACTCCACCTCTGTCGCTTTGCGCTGAAAATCACAAGTCAGTAAAAGTCGACAAGTTGAATATTGGGACTTACCTTTCCCGCAACAATGGCGGCCCTCTCCGCGGCCAACCGGGCTTTCTCCGCAGCCACCCGGGCGTTCTCCGCGGCCACTCGCGCAGCCTCCTCCGCCTCACATTCCCTCTCCTTTGCGGCCTCTTCCTCCGCGGCCAATGCTTCCTGGTACTCTCTGTCCAGGGCCTCCTCGGCCTCCCTCGCCTCTCTCTCTGCTGCTTCACGAAGCTGGCGCTGCTCTTCTCGCCGCGCCAACAATTGGGCCGCCGTCCACGGCGCCCGATAAGGAGTGCCCGTGGAGGGCCCTGCTGTCGGCATTGGCTTGCGTGATGTTGGTTTTGGTCCCATAGTGACGAAGATGGGGGTAATAAAGAAGAAGAAATTTCTATTTTTCAATTTTTTATATAGGCTCGTCGCGTTTGAACCTTACCTTCCAGATCACATGACTCTTTGACACATACGTGTAACCGACATGACTTTTGACACATGCGCGTAGCCGACAAGAACCTTATTTAGGTCTAGAGCCTCTTTGGGACTTCGGCATAAAGGGAGGATACTGTTACGACCGGACAAATCCCGCCGGACTCCGGGTACTAACTCGTACGCCCCCACGCGCTACAAGCACCAATCGTCTGTTTATAGGATTTCCCGCCCGGACTCCGTTACGTCAAGACTCGTTACGTTCGACCTCATTAAGACACATATCAGTCACCGGACTTCCCCCGGACCCCGTCTCTGTCTATGTCCGTCTTCGTCCCACGCATCAGTCACCGGAACCCGCTTAGAATCCCGTCACCGCTCTAATCGAGCCCCGTTCCCGTTTTAGTCAAATGACCTGTCACGATTTAGGACTCCGCTCCCGCTCCGTTTCCTGTTATGGGTTATGCTTTGTCACGATTCAGACTCCGCTCCGTTCCGTCCCGTTCCTAACACCAATTTGGTGTTTACTATTCCCGTTTTATGTTTTGCTCGTTTCGTCTCATTATTACTGGATTCGGTATGTCATGCATTCCACGGTCTATATAAACTGGCAGATGTTGTACATACAATCCAGTCAGAAAATTAGCTTAGATTCCCCCCAGTAATCTAATACATTTTCCTCTCTAAAACCCTACTCTTATCAGACCGCTCGCACTAGTCGGAGCCCACGGGCTCCGGCGCATCTATCTCTCTCGACTATCTCGATTCACGACTCTCGACTCACGACCTACGACTCACGACCCATGAACCCCCACCCGGACTCCCCGGGATTCCCGTCCGCCTGTCTGAAATTGGACAACACGATCTAGCGAGGGCGCAGCCTATAAGCTGAAGCCAAGTCCTACCGGATATCCCGCGGGTTGCTCCGGAAACCCGGCCTGAGTGTGTATCCTAACAGGAGGTTCATGATGCTTCACTGTGGCCAGATAGTGTAAGACTCGGAATTAGGATCTTCCCATGCTGCTAGTTTATGGAGGATGGTCACACTTTATTGAATATACAAAATTTTACTGAATAATCCTCATATTTTCTAAGTGAGTCTATTCCTTCTGCCATGACAACTTATTCTATGAGTTTATATTTAATTACCTGAAATTTCATCTTTAAAATGTGCATGCCTTTTTAAAATACACACAAATGACATACAGTAGTTACACAAGATTATTTGGGTTAACCTAGATTATTTGGGTTAACCTAGATTATTTGGGTTAACCTAGATTATTTGGGTTAACCTAGATTATTTGGGTTAACCTAGATCATTTGGGTTATGACTTAATCTTTGGATTATGATGTATTCTCTTGTATACAAGCAAACTTTCAAATATATTTCATATAATTTAAATTTAGTTGGTTTAGAGAGTTAACCAGAACTACAATATCTGGGGTACCAATCCCCATTGTGCAATTTATTCCAAAAGAATAATCTACAGATGATTGTTTGACTAAATTTTGTCAGATATAGGATAAATATTAATATTTTTGCATTCTTCAGAGTGATACCTAGTCAACTGAATTTGATTAAATATTAATTTTACAACAAACAATATAAATATATATACTTTAGTGGATAAATAAATTTTAAAGTTTTGGATTATCCTCCTATGGGATCTAGCAGCATACACAATGCTGTGAGCCTTCCTGGCCAGGATGTATACTCTATACCCATATACCCCCCCATTTGCAATATTGTTGTTCTACAGCAATCTCGCAAATTAACCATTGTTGTGCACAGTTAGGTTGCAGTATGTGTTCCCAAAAGGTCTAGCCCATGGCAGGTCTAGAAAGTGTCCAGCAATGCTTTGAGTAGGTGGGCAAGTCCAGAGGAAAAAGAAAAAATCACGAAATTGACTGAGTTCAGTACAATTGTAATAATGGACCCAAATACGGCACTGAGGTTGAGTCACATAGTTCTGTCCAGATGTATCTGATCTAGGTGTTGCCCTGCAAGTTATTGAACATTTTGCAGCTAGTCAACCACTGACAAAAGTAAAGTGGAGGGGTGGAGGGGAAAGGGTCCATGTGTGTTGGCAAGAAGTTGTCAGGGCACAGTGTTGCAAGGCATCACACACTGAACCCAAATCTGTGAATGCCTCATCAGAAAGTGTTGCACGCTGAGCCTGAAAGTCGCGAAGGTCAAGAAAGGCAAAGCTCCGACTATTTCAGTGTGAGGCTTTAACCATGAGGAAGGACCTTGTTGAACAGTGTGTGCTGAACCTGTAAGTTGCAAAGGTTAGAAGAGCAAATCTTCGACTATTTCAGTGCGAAGCTTTAGCAGAGGGGAAGGCTAAGAGTAGGTGACATTGAAAGTCAAGACAGTGTGATTGTTTCACTGTGGGGTGACATGGCCCTACACCCACATGTGTCCACAGGTTTTGGAGGTCAGTCCTTTAGTCTGTTTCATGCTCGACTGTCGACCTCATATCCTCATCGTTTGGAAAGACTGGGTAAGGTATGTCCACCTCTCTGGAATCACCTTGCTTGGTGATGCCATCCACACACTGACTTGTACACCTGCACAGCACACCCTCAAACCGCCGCACAGCATGCCCTTGAACTGCTGCACAGCACACCCTTGAACCACACCCATGCTGCACTTGGTGCACCTGTGCACCACACTTTGTACACTCACACGGCACACCCTCAAATTGCACCCATGCTGCACTTGGCACACCTGTGTACCACACTTTGTACACTCATGCGGCACACCCTCAAATTGCACCCATGCAGCACACTCATGCACCTGCACAATGTGTTGGCACACTCGCGCAGCGTGCTTGTGCACCCACATGATGTGTTGATGCACTTGTGCACCCGTGTGGCATGTTTGCACACCCATGCAACGCACTTGCACAACTGTGTGATGTGTTGGCACACTCACACAGCATGCTTGTGCACCCACATGACATGTTGACGTGCTCGCGCAGTGTGCTTGCACACCTGTGTGGTGTGTTTGCACACCTGTGCAACTGTGCAACATGTTGGCACACTCACGCAGTGTACTTGCACACCCACATGACGTGTTGACATGCTCACGCAGTGTGCTTGCACACCTGTATGATGTGTTGACGTGCTTGCACACCCATGTGGCATGTTTTCACACCCATGCAACACACTTGTGCACCCGCATGACGTGTTGGTGCGCTCACACAGTGTGTGATGTGTTTACACACCCACACAGTGTGCTTGTGCACCTGTGCAGCTATGTGCTCACACACTGCATTCAGCTCTCAACCATTTCATCAGTGAGACTGGTGACATAGTTGTTTGCACACTGCCACACCCATATCCATGCACTGCACCCATACTCCCACACACTCACACCCATGTGCTCACGCACTGCACCCCACTCTCGACTGTTCCATCAGCGAGACTGGTGACGTAGTCATTTGCATGCTCTTGCTGATCATAGGTGACGATCTTGTATGTGCCTTCTCCTATACCCCCTATACTGCCCCCCTGTTGCGATATTGTTGTTCCAGAACAATCTCACAACATAATGATTGTCCCCCATATGACATAATTTTTGAGGGAGTGTCCCAGGTCAAATGGGAATGTATCTGTCCTCGACTTGGTCCCTCAAGAGGTGTCCAGTGCAGTGTGTCTGTGATTGCCTTCCATTTGCAGAAACTTCATCAGTGCCCCCCATTCTGGGATTAAGGGTTTATGTCAACGAATTCCCAGTGGTGTCTCCATGGGAAGGCTTTGTTAAGAACTAGAAACTGACTAATGTCGGTGGCCGACGGGGACCGATCGGAAGGACTTGGCTTCAGCTTATATGCTGCGCCCTCGCAAATATCCGTAGGTTGTCCTTAAATTTCGGACAGGCGAAGACTAAATCCTAAGAAGAACTTTTCGGCAAGACACCGATCGGAACCGAAGGAAAAGTCAGGTGTCGGGCCAAGGGGTCGGGGCCGAGAGTGGGCGAGCGCACGCGAAGGCGGAAGAGAGATTCTCCTAGTATGAGACTGCTACAGACGTATGAGGGTATTCTGAGTCGATATTCTGATTGCCTAGTAACTACAATTACAGCGAGTTCATATACAAGTAACAGGCGTCTAGAAAGTACTAATGGGGAGGAGGGCGGAAAACGGCATTAACAATAAGCTTGACTAGGAACAGGAAGTTTATGATTAGTTCGGAGGCCGATGATAACCGAGAATGGAAATTACGATAAAAGGAAATAGTTCGAGGACTACAAATATAGTTAGACATATGTGGAACATAAGATGAGACGGATCAACATGATGAAAGGGACATATCAAAACATAACCAGACAGAAAGGCGTAGTCGGGTTTGATTGACCGGAGAGCATACGTCAGCGTCGGGGGTCTGACGGCTTCCGAGGTGTTGTATTGTCGGAGACGTATAACGAGGGTATTCCGTCGGGGGCCGTCGGTTTGCGAAGGGTTACGACACAGTCGTAACAGGCTTTTGTTGAGCTCTGTGAGATGGGATGGCTTTACCGTGGGTGAGTCCTGTCCCAGGCCTTTTCTATCGTCAAAACCATCATCTGATTTCTGCTCCCCAGTTCCCAAGCCTCTATCGCAATCCCAATCATTCGAGCTATTGGACGACTTATTGGAGGGTCCACTCGGGGGATTAAATGGGATAGGATGGATGGGTGATGGATGGTGAGATCCATCAGGACACTGTGAATCTTGACCTGAGGATGATGGGGAACTGGAGACAACTTTGACTGTGACCTCACCTAGATTTTGGAAGTGGTTCTCATTTCCCATTTTGGATAAGTGGTCGATGCCAATTTAGAATAGTGAAAGAATGAAAATGGAAAATGTGGCTAAAAAAAAGCTGTGGAGCCCTTTCCATGAGAATCACAAACTGCAGAGTTTGATGTACCACCCCAGAGCCCTTCCTGTGCAAGTACTGCAGCTTCTAAGCCCTTTAATACAGCTGCCTACTCCTGCAAGTTCACTGTATCACTCTGGAGCCCTTCCCATGTGAATACTGCAGCTTCTATACCCTTCTATACAGCCACCTAAAAGGATACAATGAGTAACTACTTGAAGGAATGGAAAATGCATCACAACAAATCTAAATGATAAGTCTGCAGGGCCAATAACCTGTTGATGCAAAGGTGGGGGGTATATGTCAGTACACCATGGATGTGAACAAAAAGCATTGAGATTACTACATAAGCTATATACAGAATTACATAGTTTAGCACAAAGTATTCTAGGACCCACAAATGTCATTACATTAAGATTATTACTGAGTGGCCATAACTTCAGCAAGCAATCCCTGTGGACCACCCACTTACCTTTTGTTGTGGAGTCTCTGGCTCCCCCTTGGCCCTGGACTCCACCTCTATGTTAGGATACACACACAGGCCGGGTTTCCGGAGAAATCCGTGGGATATCCAGTAGGACTTGGCTTCAGCTTATAGGCTGTGCCCTCGCTAGATCGTGTTGTCCAATTTCAAATGGATGGACAGGGATCCCAGGGAGTCCGGGCAGGGTTTGTGGGTCATAGGTCGCAAGTCGGGGGTCGTGGGTCGTAAGTCGGAGGTCGTGGATCGTGAGTTGGGATAGTTGAGAGAGATAGATGTGCCAGAGCCCGTGGGCTCTGACTAGTGCGAGCGATGTGATTTAAGTAAGGTTTTAGAGTGGAAAATGTTATTAGATTACTGGGGGGAATCTAAGCTAATTTTCTGACTGGATTGTATGTACAACATCTGCCAGTTTATATAGACCATGGAGTGAATGACATACCAAATCCAGTAATGGCGAAACGAAACTAACAAAACATGAAACGGGAGTCCGAATCGTGACAAAGCATAACCCATAATGGGAAATGGAGTGGGAGCAGAGTCCTAAATCGTGACAGGTCATTTGACTAAAATGGGAACGGGGCTCGATTAGAGTGGTGACGGGATTCTAAGTGGGGTCCTGTTAAGTGCCGTGTCGGGAACTTATTCCGGAACTATCGGGAAGTCACCGGGAAGTCGGAAACTCGTGGATAGGGTCAGGACGTCGGCTTCAGCTTATGTGCTGCGCCTCTACGCAAATGCTCAATGTCCTTAATTTCGGAAGTGAACTAACGACGGAAGATATGGATATTCAGAGTTCCGAAGAGTTCCAAATATCGAGCGTACAGAAAGATGGGAGGAGGAATAAGAAACTAAGTCGATATCAGATCTAAAGTAAAGTACAAATTCGCGGAAACTAATATAAGTCTACTCGTTATTGTACTACAAACTGAGACCATAATAAGATGGAAACGGAAGTATTCTTAAAACGGAAATACAATAAGACATATTAGGAAGACAATATTCCGAGACGGGAATACAACAACAAACGAGTGAATACTTGTCAACGGAACAAACGAAGAACGCGGATGATATGGTAACTATGATGTTCCGTAGTCGGAGGTCAAAGTTGGAAGTCGGGGATCGGAAGTCGGGAGTGGGAGACCGGAAGTCGGATATTGAAACATCCGGGAACGGGTCGTAACAGTACCCCCCTGTTAGGCCGAAATCCCATAGAGGCGATTAGGTACTGAGTGTTTGAAGCGACGGCTGACTGTTATGTGTCGTGAAATTTACGCAATTATGGAGGTGAGAGTTTCGGTTATTATTCTGAGTATAAAAACCTCCAAATATTCGAATTAATGTTTTTGTTTCTTTATCCACGACTTGTATGTCGATTCGTCGGCCGTTATTCATTACTACCCTGGAAAACTCAGATACCGAAATATCCATCCTGCAAAGAATGTCGAAGGTCGCAGAACTTCAACAAAAACGCCAGAAAATGGAGGAGTTGAAGCGACGACAGGAGGAGGAGGAAAAAGCGTTGATAAAAGAGTTGAGGGATGCGGAAGAGGCGGAAAAACGGGAATTGGAGCGGGCGAAGGCGGAAAAAGAAAAAGAGTTGGCGAGGTTGCGGAAAGTGATGGAGGATCGGAGGTTGAAGGAAGAAGAAGTGAAGAAACAACAAGAAGCTGAGGCGGCAGAAAAACGTAAGGAGGTAAGGGAAGGAAAGGTGAGTCCGATTCCATAGATTTCCGTGGTTACAACCGATAACTGTTGTGTACAGTGAAAAGCCATGGAGGTGGAAGTAGAGGGAGAAGCTGGGCCTTCGAGTCCTAAAGTAAGTGCATCTACAAAAGGTCGGTAATTGACTAATCTTCCGCAACAGAAACAAAAGGTCAAGGCTCCGGAACGGATGGAAATTGCCCATGACACTCCATGTGTTCGATGTTCCGTATGGGATATAACGTGTTGGAAACAGAAGGTAAAATGGGGTGGAACTTGTTATCCTTGCGCGGTCCTCAAACTTCTGTGCACTCTTGCTGCGAAAAGGGTTCCGAAAAGCGAAAAGGCTCAAAAACCTACCATCGCGGAAGGTTCAGGAGCGACCAAAACTGCGGAAACTAAGGTGCTGAGTACGGATGGTATGGGCGTTGAGCTCCTTAAGGAATTGGTCGATACAATGGTCTTCATCGGGGTTGAGATGCGGGAAATGCGGGAAACACTGGATCGCCATAATGAGATCCAGGAGAAGGGTTTCCGTTCGTTGGTCCGGAATTTCTGGAGGCAAAACGATTTCCTGGAGAAGATGATGGTTAGTATCGGTGTAATCGCGGTATCCGAACGATTTGCCGATAAGGCAAAAAACCAGCCGAATGATCCATTGGCGGAGTGTGTGGAGCAGAGATGGGGGTCGGGAAAAGAGGAGAGTGAAGATGAGGAGGTACAGGATATGGTGGAAAGTGCGGAAATTGCTGAAGAGCTGGAGGTTGGGATGGAAGGTGGATTTGGGGTGTCAGAGACTTTAAGATAGATTTAATAATATTTTTTTGACTTGCAAAACCTAAAACGAGTGTGAAAATGGAAGTGTCGGAAACTTGAACAGAAAGATCAGAGTGATGATAAAGGTCCGGGTTTGCCTGGATAAGCCGTGTGGAAGTCAGTAACAATTTCCATAGCATGTCCAAGTTCCGTGGCCAATATCCATGAAGTTTCCTCGTCGGTACCTTCATAACCTGCCCATTTGACTAAATAGAGCAATTTACAAGTACGTCGGCGATTGTCGATTTTAGAATCCAAAATTTCGGAAACTTCGAATTCAGGTTCTCCATCAATGATGACCGGAGGGGACAGAGGTTGAATACGTTCCGGGAATGAGTTAGGAACACAAGGTTCTAGCATGGAAACGTGGAAAACGGGGTGGACTGCTCGCATACTGTCGGGAAGACGGAGAGTCCATGAAAGTGAACCGGCTTGTGCTATAATTTCGAAAGGTCCTAAGAATTTCTCAGCGAGTTTTTTAGAAGGTCGGGTAGTACGGAAGAATTGAGCGGTTACAAAAACCTGATCACCAACTTTAAAATTAGGAGGCGGGATCCTGTTTTTGTCCGCGGAACGTTGATAATGTTCCTGTGCGGAAGAAATAGCTTTCCGAAGTTCTTGATGTAATTCGTCGAGGTCGGTAATAAATTCTTGAGCACGGACAGAAGCCAAATCTTGTTCGGAATGTACTGTGAGATTCGGATTATAGCCTTTATTGGCGAAGAAGGGAGATATGCCGGTGGTTGCATTCGGAGAGTTATTGTAGGCGAATTCCGCGATCGGAAGAAGGGATTTCCAGTTGTCCTGTTGATAATTACAATAGATGCGGAGATATTGTTCCAGTGTTTGATTAACGCGTTCCGTTTGTCCATCACCTTCCGGGTGATATCCCGAGGTGAAGTGTAGTTTCATGTCGAGGGCTTTTCCGAGGGCCTGGAAGAAATGGGAGACGAACTTGGAGCCTCGATCGGAAGTTACGTGAGATGGAACTCCGTGTTTGGAAAATACGTGAATAATGAAAAGTTCCGCTAATTGTAAGGACGTGATTGTATCATGAGTGGGTATGAAAATGCCTTGTTTCGAGAATCGGTCCACAACGACTAGAATGGATGTAAAGCCTTCGGAAGTCGGGAGTTGTTCGATAAAATCCATGGAAATTGAATTCCAAGGTTTCTCTGGTATCGGGAGTTGCTTGAGAAGGCCGTACGGCTTATGCCTCTGGGTTTTAGAGCGTAAGCAGGTGGTGCATGACTTACAGAACTGAGTTACGAAATCTCGGAGGTTGGGCCAAGTGTATTCCCTACGGATTAAACCAAGAGTGTTGTTGATGCCGTAATGTCCAGAGATTGGATGATCATGTTTATACTGAAGTACGCAGAGTCGGAGATTGTTGGAATCTGGAACGTAGATACGTCCATCGAGACGGATAAAACCTTGAGAGTCTTGTGACCATCGGGGTTGGTCGGGATTGTCGGGAACTTCTAAATGTGGCTTGAGGGCTGGATCGGAAGTGAGTGCGGAAAGGATATCTTGATGTAATTGCTCAATGTCCATAATCATGACGCTACGCATAATTGGATAGTAAAGGGAAGTTGCTCGGATAGATGCGGAAAGTTGTTGTGTTGTAAAAACCGGTTTCAGGTTATGTGGATTAACAACAGCGTAGTTACTTTCCCCCTCTTTAGGATAGACGTCCCATCGTCGAGTCATGGCATCTGGTTTTCCACCAAGACGTCCGGGTCGGAAACGGATAATCATGTTGAAAGCGGAAAGAAATTCAGACCAACGGGCCTGCCGGCGGGTTAAAAGTTTAGTGGTAGAAAAATATTCGAGATTGTTGTGATCGGTAACGACGTCAACGGGAGTTACGGAACCTTCGAGATAATGGCGTCAATGTTTGAAAGCTTCAAAAATTGCCAAAAGTTCCTTATCATGAACGTCATAATTGAGTTCGGATACTGAAAGTGTCCGAGAAAGGAATGCGACCGGATGAATTTCACCGTCGGAATCTTGAATGGAAAGGATCGTGGCAATTGCATAATCGGAAGCATCGGTTTCCACAATAATCGGAACATCAGGTTTCCAATGGGAAAGAATCGGGGCAGAAGTGAAAGCATTTTTTAAAGTCTGGAAGGCGGAGCGGCATTTGTCGTCAAAAACCCATGGTTGAGTTTTACAGGTAAGACGAGTGAGCGGTACTGTAATATCCGAGTAGTTCCGAATAAAACGATGGTAAAAGTTGGCAAAACCTAAAAATGATTGAATGTCCTTGACCTTCCATGGTTTGGGCCAGTCACGGACAACTTGAACCTTGGTTTCATCCATACGGAGACCATCAGGGCCGATGATGAAACCTAAGTATTCAATAGAATCCATGTTGAAATAACATTTTTTACCGTTGGCGAAAAGACCGTTTTTACGGAGTCTTCGGAAGACTTCATGGACCTGTTCATCGTGAAGAGCGGGATCCTCAGAAAATACCAAAATGTCGTCCAAATAGACTATAACACATACGTCAAGCATGTCAGAAAATATATCATTAACAAAACGTTGAAAAGCGGAAGGGGCGTTGGTAAGGCCGAACGGCATAACCAACCATTCAAAGGATCCATAGCGAGTCTGAAAAGCAGTTTTCCATTCATCGCCCTCGGCAATTCGGACCAAATGATAGGCGTGTTTGAGGTCTATTTTGGTGTAGATCCGAGCTTTCCGTGGGGTGTCGAGTAAATCGGTAACGAGTGGAAGTGGATACTTGTCTTTCCGTGTAATGGAATTTAACCCTCTGAAATCGACACAGAGTCGAAGAGAGCCGTCCTTCTTTCGGACAAAAAGGACGGGTGCTCCATACGGAGACTTTGAGGGACGGATAAAACCTATCGACAGATGTTCATCCAGGAACTCCCAAATAGATGAAAGTTCCGATTGGGATAATGGGTAAATAGGTCCTAATGGAGGGTTTGAACCGGGCTCAATATTGATTTTTAAGTCGTAGGGCCTATGTGGTGCAAGCCTGTCAGCTTTTTGCTTACTGAAAATGTCCGCGAAATCATGGTATTTTTCGGGAACTCCTTCCAGATCGGCTTTTAGCTCGGATAATTCTGGAGTCGCAAAATGTCCAGATGCTTCATCAACTTTTAAGCTGATTGAAAAACATTGCGAGCCATCCAGTTTACTCGCCCTAACAAATGCCGAAGCATTGATGAGAGAGATTTTTGGGGGCTCGGAAGTTTCGATAGAAGCCGGAGATGCTGTTGATGCCGAAAAGGCGTTGGCCGGAAAAGACGCTGCAGGAGGAACGGAAGTGTCGGGAGTCCGGAAAGTAATACTGCCCAATACCCAGTCAATCAACGGATTATATCGGGTGAGCCAGTTGTATCCAAGAACTGCCGAACAGCTAGAGTCCAACTGTGTTACGAAAAATGTAACCGTCTGGGATGTTCCACAAGGGAACCGGATAGACATGTCGCAGGCTTGAGTAATTGCCGTATTGCTAGTGCCGTCAAACAAACGCAAGGAAATTGCGGGAACAGAATGGAGTTTCAGATTATGTTTCGTGGCAAAGGTGGTATCTACAAAACAGTGTGTGGAGCCGGAATCTATTAGAGCTCGGAACACTAAATTTCCAAGAAAGTCAGAGACAAGTTTTACGAATAATGAATTGGGATTAGAGAGAGCGGACGTGTTGAGACGGACAACCTCGGAAACACGGAGAGAGTCAATGCAACCCTCTTTCCATGCAGATTCCGGAGGGTTGCTTACTCTTTTTTTGACTCCGTGGCGGGTTTTTCCTTAGACGTCGTAGTCGTAATGGAAGTTGCCGTGCGAGCCTTGGAAGAGCTGGATTTAACGGTACAGTCGGAAACCTTGTGTCCGCCTTTCCCGCAGAAAAGGCAGAGGTCGTTGTCCATACGTCGTTGTTTCTCCTTCGGGGTGAGTTTACCGTCAGTACCCAACAAATGGGAAATGTCTGGTTTGTCGGAAGTTGACTGTTTTTCCTTGTTGGATTTCTTGTCTTTCTTCCGGTCGGAATTTGATTTGCCAGTATTAGTGCCAGAGCCGGTATTATTGCCTGAGTTGTTGCCAGAAGACTTGCTAGTTGATGCCTTGTTGTTCTGAGAACGTTCTGTCGGGTTCTCTCGAGAGACCTCGGCTTTTCGTTCCCAATAACGGGCATCGGATGTTTGAGCTTTCATCCGCATGAGTTGGAGAGTTTTTGGCTTCCCATCTTTGCAGATTTCGTCTTTAAGGCGTGACGGAAGTCCCATATAGAAATGGTGCCTGAGGGCGGAATCGTCCCATCCACATCGTGCGGCGAGGGTATTGAACTTGACGAGATAATCGGAAACTCGTTGATTGTCCTTCATCTTGAGCGTCATTAGTTCGTTTTCTGCTTCGCCGGATTGATCGTAAGGTCCGAAATTAGTTTCCAGTTCTTCCACGAAAGCATCCCAGTCGTCGAGCCATACGGGTGTCTCGTCGGATATTCCGGATAGTCCGGGTTCGAACCAATCCTGAGCGGTATCCTTGAGATATGAGAGTGCAAAATTGACTTTTCGACTGTCGGATTTAAAAGCATTGGGTCGATCACGGAAACTGAAACGGCATTGGAGAAGGAAATTCTTCAATTTTTTCGGATCCTTGCCGGTAAATGGTTCGGGTTCTTTGACTCCGGTGCGGGATGATTCTTTGCTATCCTTAGCGGATTTCAAATAGTCAGCGAATTTCACAATGGAGTTGATAAACAACATTTCAGTCGGTTCGTCGGGAGATTTCTTTTTCGATGTCTCTGGCTGATCTTCTGCTTCGTTGTCGGAAGTATGGGGATCATTGGGATCCTTCGTTACCTCGGTAACCTCCTCGGTAACTTCTTCGATTGAAGCTGATGTTGTCGGCTGAATTGGGGTTTCTGGTTGGGTGGTGTAAAGTTGCAATGGAGATTGAAGTTGGGATGGTCCTTCGGCAGCTTTGCATTTGGGACCCATGATGAGCGAGTCGCAGAGTTGAGATCTGATATACTGTTAAGTGCCATGTCGGGAACTTATTCCGGAACTATCGGGAAGTCACCGGGAAGTCGGAAACTCGTGGATAGGGTCAGGACGTCGGCTTCAGCTTATGTGCTGCGCCTCTACGCAAACGCTCAATGTCCTTAATTTCGGAAGTGAACTAACGACGGAAGATATGGATATTCAGAGTTCCGAAGAGTTCCGAATATCGAGCGTACAGAAAGATGGGAAGAGGAATAAGAAACTAAGTCGATATCAGATCTAAAGTAAAGTACAAATTCGCGGAAACTAATATAAGTCTACTCGTTATTGTACTACAAACTGAGACCATAATAAGACGGAAACAGAAGTATTCTTAAAACGGAAATACAATAAGACATATTAGGAAGACAATATTCCGAGATGGGAATACAACAACAAACGAGTGAATACTTGTCAACGGACAAATTACCAAATGCGGAACAAACGAAGAACGCGGATGATACGGTAACTATGATGTTCCGTAGTCGGAGGTCAAAGTCGGAAGTCGGGGATCGGAAGTCGGGAGTGGGAGACCGGAAGTCGGATATTGAAACATCCGGGAACAGGTCGTAACAGGTCCAGTGACTGATGCGTGGGACGAAGATGGACATAGACAGAGACGGAGTCCGGGGAAGTCCGGTGACTGATATGTGTTGTAATGAGGTCGAATGTAACCAGTCTTGACGTAATGGAGTCCGGGCAGGAAATCCTATAAACAGACGATTGGTGCTTGTAGCGCGTGGGGGTGTATGGGTTAGTGCCCGGAGTCCGGCGGGATTGTCTGGTCGTAACACTCTATCACTTTGCATTTGTGGGAGAATGTTTTCAGTGAGTAATTACTATAAAAAGACTCTTCACTTACCTTTCCTACAGCAATCACAGACACCTTGGCATGTTCCACAGCATTCTGAGCAGCCTCCTCTTCCCTCTTTCTCTTTTCCTCTGCCTCTTTCTCCATTGCCACCACCACCTGGTATTCCCTCTTTAACTCCTCCCCCACCTCCTTGGCCTTCTTCTGAGCCTCTTCACAACAGTGCCATTGCTCTTCACACTGCTCAAGTTTTTGAGCAGCCATGATCAGTGCCTGGTACATGGCCCCCATGTGTTAGGACTGGAAAACCTGCCAGGACCCAGACCCCATCCTATATGCAATTGACTCTATATCATATGAACCACACACCAGACCCTGCCCAGAAATTCCAGACCCCTTGTTCCCAATCCATCTTTGCCTGTTTGACATCTGGTTCAGTCTACCCCTTGTTTCTCAATCCATTTGACATCTGATTTATTGTCTTATTATATACCAGTAATGTCTTTTTGTCTCTCTGGATATGTAGTACAATAATCTACTAGTCTATATATGTAGTCTAGCTACTATCTGTATTTATAATCTGATCAAAAAATGGACTAAGTATCTATCTAGTAATTTGCTCCTGCATATTCTCAGAACCCACAGGTTTCCCATCCACTCCTGTCTGAAGTTAGACAACACAATCTTGCAAGGGTGCAGCACATAAGCTAAAGCCAGGTCCTTCCCAAGAACTTTCATGGGTTTCCCCCAAAGACCCACCTGTAAGCCCCACACTTAATATGAAAGACCTGGCAGGGGCAGTTGGTTTGCATGGCATGGGTTTTGGTCCCATTTTGAGTCATTGATGGGATATGAAAGCAGAAGAAATTTTTTTTTTTTTCAATTTTTTATAGGCTCCTTGCATTTGAACCTTTCCAAGTTCTAGGGCCTCCTTGGGACATTGGCCTTAAAGGGAGGATACTGTTAGGACTGGGAAACCCACTGGGACCTGGAACCCATCCTATATGCACCTGACTCTCTATATTGTATGAACCAGTCACTGGACTCCAACCAGATATTCCAAACCCCCTTGTTCCCAATCTGTTTGACATCTGGTTTATTGTTTTATTGTATGACTGATCTGTCTTTTGTCTTTCTGGATTTGTAGCACAATAATCTATAAATCTATATAGTCTAGCTACTATCTGTACATACAATCTGATCAGAAAATCAACTAAGTAAGCCCCTCAGTAATATGCATCAGCATAATCTCAGAACCCACAGGTTTCCTGTTCACTTCCATCTGAAGTTGGACAATGTGATCTCACAAGGGCACAGCACATTAGCTGAAGCCACATTCTTCCCCAGAACTTCTGTAGGTTTCTCCAGAGACCTACCTGTAAGCCCCATGCTTAACATCTTACTATTTCATTGTTCTACCAAAGATATATAAGTAGTAGATGATACTTGACTTTACCTCAGTCCATTATACTTCTTATATGAGACTGAGATACCTTAGGGTCTTGATTTTTAACATATAACACTTGTATAGTTGATGTATATTCATAATAACAGCCATTATCTGAACAAATGTGGCACCTGAAGGGGGTTTCTCCTAGTTAAGGAGGTAGTATTACAAGGGTCAGCTCGCAGGGTACACAGAATACTACAACTTCCCTACAATAGAATATAAATTTATAAAATAAAGCTTATCTCATGCTAAATGGTGATATATGGCACATTTGTCAGTGCAGATGCATGATTGGCTTTGGAGGCAGGTCAATCTTCGGTCTGTGCCAGGAACAGCTGCAAGTAAACCAGAATCCTACTCCCTGATACATTCAGGACTGACATCCAACTGCAGTATAAATTGTATTAAAAATAGTATGAGTTGATGCTATTGCAATACACAATCTACAAGGATTTAATAAGCTTGTAATAAAAGTACTTGTGTCTCAATATCTTGTGTCAGTTAGTGTAGCACCTCCTGACAATATAGGTTTGGTGCTCTGGTAGGTGTATAGTGGTTCTGACACACATTAGCCTCCAAATGCATGGTCCACAATTAGAATCTTCATATGAAAAGTTGCAATAATTGGTGGACCCCCCCTATAAAAAGGTGTGTTTCATCATCAAATTTAACAAATCAAACATTATTAGGCCATGCATTTTTTTTTTTCACATAAATATATAATCCTCATTTTTAATCGTCAAATCAATCTAGCAGCTTGCTTTTTCAGGGTTGCTGAAGGAAGGATTCTTTACATTCTTAGAGCAGCCATCCAGTGTGAAGAAGTTGCTCTGGACTGAAACTATTGTTTATTGGCGAGCACTTATTAAAACACAAACTCTGGTTCTCCCTGGGACTCCCGGAAATATTAATGTTTTCCTTGCATTGGCAGATGTAGCCTGGGATCGGGATTTCAAGGTCAAGGGCTGTTTGCCTAACTGTTACCATTGAGAGGAAAATTTCATAATACAAGCTCCCATGACCATGCCCTAGAACCAAGGACTGAACAGCCAATTGTGTGAATATAAGATACCTGTCTAGATCTGCAGTATCTCTTGTTGTTGGTTCATGGCATATTATTATATTTACGATGATCCGTGATCTAGAAGAGGTGTCGACATTGGTATTTTCATGCTGGACAAAGTCTTCCCATGCCAGGATCCACTGTACAGCTTTGCTTGCTTCTTTAAATCTGCCTGGGTACCCATGTTGCTCGTGGTGCAAGGAACCTTAAGGTGCAAATGCATGACTTTATTTTATTTTAAGACACCACTGGGTGCCCTTAGAAAGATGATGTCTAGGATAAGTAATTATGGGTAGTGCAAGTATGAGTCTGCTATGTGCCTGCATGAAAATATAAATGCCAAGTGATTGTAAGTAATACTGTAATTAACTGACTTGGACCCAGTGTGCTCTCAAGTTCATTTCCACTGGATCGGGAGTATGAACTTCTGCACAAATCTCTTGATGGTCTCCTTACAGTTCTGCCTTCACCCCATGCCTTCGCCAGCTTCTCCCCCATTCTCATTGCAATATTCATATAGGGGTTAGGAGAAGCAGAAAGTCTGCATTGGGCTCAAAAAAGAAACCTACAAAAGGAATTTCCAGGTCCAACAGTGTCGATATCATCTCCCACACGTGCTCAGATTCAGAAAACACCAAATGTGATCTATTGTAAGGCTGTCGGTATCAGCTTCACTCAGTCAACATGGACAGGACTAAGTTTTCTTTATTTTTAAAATATCAGTAGGATACAAGGTGAATGCGAGGTTCCCTAGGGAAGAGTGGGGAAAGGATTAATGGTCAAAGAGAAGATTGATTCTATCACTATAGAATATGGGTTTTTATATTGTCAAGGTGAATGTGGTGGGAGAACAAAGAACCACATGATCAGGCACAAGGGTGCTACTTAACAATCAAGTGGCAGAACAATGAGTGGTTGATGGGAGAGGTTGGTGATGACATACTGTATGTGGTAAGGTGGCCAGGCATACACCCCTCCCCCCCCTGAAAACTTCACAAGGGTTAAAGTTCAATGACATTTCCGGGGTTCTTGACAGAGCTGAAGGAGGAATCAGAGAAGCTTGTGCTGGAGGAATGGGGAAGATGGTCTTGTGGAAAGGTTTGTAGCCAAGGTATGGACTGATGGCAAACATCAGGGCATGCTGAGGATGTCCCCATGCTGGAAGTAGGTGAAGGGATCAGAACAGGAATGGACATGATGTAATTATGTGTATGTTGTATAAAAACAACCAACCACAAGGAAAGTAGGGGGCAGAGTACATAGTGTACATTGTTGAACTTGCAGGTTCGAAGTGTAGAATGGTGAGATGGGGCCCAGTGATACGAATACTCTTGAGTAGAGGGGCCAGTGAAGAGTTGGTGGCCAGGGTTTAAGCTGGTTATGTGATATTTACTATTTTGACGTGATTTCATTGGTGCAGATTGGCAAGCTTGTAAGAGGCCAGAAAGGGTTGTGAGCATCCCAGCATAATGTGCATTACAAGACCACCTCAGATTGTGGGCTTGCCGCTGGAGGACAGAGGAATACATCCAGTAATGCTGGCACTGGAGGTCGAACAGATGAAATACTGAAGTGTGAGCATGTCTGAGAAGGCGGTTTCGATGCCCTGCTGGCCAGCATTGGGCGGAATTGTTTTGACGGAGAGACTGTCCTGATGGGCAATGGGTGACATGTGTTAGGATACGTACAGGGCAGGTCTCCGGAGAAACCCACGGGATATCCAGTAGGACTTGGCTTCAGCTTATAGGCTGCACCCTCACTAGATCGTGTTGTCCAATTTCAGACAGGCAGACAGGAGTCCCAGGGAGTCCGGGTGGGGGTCGTGGGTCAAGGGGTTGTAGGTCAGAGGTCGTGGGTTGTGAGTCAAGATGGCATGAGAGAGATAGATGTGCTGGAGCCCATGGCCTCTGACTAGTGCGAGCGGTGTGATTCAAGTAGGAATTAGAGCAGAAAATGTATTAGATTACTGGGGGGAATCTAAGCCGATTTTCTGACTGGATTGTATGTACAACATCTGCCAGTTTAAATAGACCGTGGAGTAAATGTCATACCGAATCCAGTAATAATGAAATGAAATGAGCAAAACATAAAATGGGAATAGTAAACACCAAATTTGGTGTTAGGAACGGGACGGAACGGAGTGGAGTCCGAATAGTGACAAATCATAAACCATAACGGGAAATGGAGTGGGAGCGGAGTCCGAATCATGACAGGTCATTTGACTAAAATGGGAACGGGGCTCTGTTAGAGGGATGATGGGTATTCTGAGTGGGGTCCGGCAACTGATGTGTGGGACGAGGTTGGACATAGACATAGACGGAGTCTGGTGGGTTTTCCGGTGACTGAAACACAACATAACGAAGTCGAACGTAGACAAGGCTGACGTATGGAGTCCAGTGGGAGTTCCGGTGAACTGATAACGGGTGCATATAGGGTGCGGGTGCATATAAGACTGTGCCTGGAGTCCGGCGTGATTTCTGGTTGTAACAGCATGCAAGAAGAGCAGTGAAACCCAAAGTATTGACGACAAGCCACAGACCAACGTTGATGGACTATTGGTATGTATTGTCCAGTGGTAAGCATTGGACATTCTTTCAGTTGCTGACCTTGACTTCAAACCTTAGTCGTTGCCATTGACTAACCATGAGTTTGATCCTTGTTTAATGCACCAGCTATAGGTTGGCTTGGTTCGGTTTGTGGCGTCACTAACGTCTTGGCTTATTTTGCCAGTGAGGCCTTGAAGGATGTAGTTTACATTTGAAAGGTTGTGTATTCAGTGTCAGCTTCGGTTTCAGTTTCTGAGGGCTCCAATGCAGTCAGGTTGGCCAATGTGTTTGTGGCATCTGTGAAGGGATTGACAAGGAGAGGAGGTAGTCCAAGCTGAGGTCTCCTTCTTGTTTCCGATCAAGTGAGCAGTGGCATCGGTGTAGATGGTGACCGAGGCATAGTGGATATAGTGGTGCAGTAATGCCGATGGATGTAGTGGCAATGGTAGTGAGTGGCAGTGGTAGTGCAGTAGTGCCGATGGATGTAGTGGCAGCAGTAGTGAGCGGCAGCGGTAGTGGTTATGGTAGTGGTTACGGTGATGGTAGTGGTAGTGGTAGTTGTGGTTGCTGTTAGCACTTACAGATGTAGTGGTGCGGTAATGGTAGTGGTAGTGGTAGTTGTGGTTGCTGTTGCACTTACAGATGTAGTGGTGCAGTAATTGTAGTGGTAGTGGTAGTTGTGGTTGCTGTTGGCACTTACGGATGTAGTGGTGCAGTAGCGGTAACGGTGGTGGTGGTATCAGTAGTGGTAGTAGTAATACTGGCCGTGGTGGTGGTAACAGTAGCAGTAGTGGTAATACTGGCTATGGTAGCGGTAACAGTTGAAATGCTAGGTATGTTGCTGATGAATGCTGTAATGCTAGACTATGATTGGTGAATAAAATGCAGGGTGATGCAGGTGTTGCTTGGACATCTCAACTTAAACTCGAGGCACTGAATGATGGTGGAGAGGTTGGGATAGAGGCTCCAGAGCACCATCTTTCAACCATAGGTTCAGGTGATGCTTGGGATGATGAGGTTGGAGTTGACAGCATGGATACGAGAGATTGTGTGGATATCTCTATCTATGACATTATGACAGAATGTTTCCATTTGTGATGATGTGATGGAGGGAGAGAACTATTGGATATCACTGTCCACCTACAAGTCCTCTACATCTCACAGATTCTTCCTCATTTCTCCTCCTATCTTGTCATGTGAAGAATAGGTCGATGCAAGCAGTGTTGATGTGTGCTGTTTGGGCAAGTGATGAAATCTATAAGGACCTTGACAAGCGATGATGCAAACTGCAAGCGAGGCAGAGACAAGGACAAGGATAGTGAGGATGGTGGTGAAAAACCTGCATTGTAGGTTTCTGCTTTTCCTTGGGTGTACGTTTCATATGGTTGTGCATATTGAGCTTCATTGTTCGCTTTGGTACTGCAAGCTGATGGTGGAATAGACATGGTAATCACAAGAGGTCACAAACTGGCAGCGGTTATCCATTGAAGTATTGTGAACCAATGTTGAAATCAATGCTGACTGAAGTCGCTAGCAGGTTCTGGATGCATGGAAGGTGTTGAATGTGGTGCAAAGGATGTGGCTCCAATAAGATAATGGAGCAGATGCAGCTGTGTCCCAAAATGGAGTTGGTTCAACATTGAAGGGTGTCGGGACATTGATGGGTGGCAGATGCAATACCAGCCCTGCGATGTGTTGAGTGGTGGACAGATGCGAACAGATGCAATGATGCACCGAAGTGGAGCGATGGTCATTGAAAGGAATGTTGAAGGGTGGCGGATGTGATATGTGCTGTAGTGGGTAGAGGTGGCGATGTGTTGTAGTGGGACAGACACGAAGCACAAGTAGTTCGACAAGGAGAGGAGGTAGTCCGAGTTGGGCTCTCCTTCTGTCTCTGAGCAAGCGAGTAACAGTGTAGATGGAAGGTGAGTTATAGGAGCAGTGTGCAGTAGTAGCCTCTTTTCTTTGTCTGTCAGTTGTGGTAGTGACATGGCCTCGAGGTGAGAGGAGCACATTCAGTGTCTGTATCGGTATCGCTTTCTGAAGAGTGCAAGTCGGTGATAATGGGCATTGAGGTAGGGGGCGGTGTGAGTGTGGTGTCTGAGAAGGAGTCTACAAGGAGAGGAGGTAGTCCAAGGTGGCATCCCCTCCTCACTTCCTGGTGGGTAAGTAATGGTGTTGGTGTGTCAGTTAAGCAAGGCAGGATGGATGGTTCACGGGCATGGGCCAAGCATGGGACAGTTCAATTGGTTTGACAATAATGTTGTATAACCAATAGACAGTGGCAAGTGTGTGTGTGATTATGAGTGCAACCATGAGGGTGACACGAAGTTGAAGTTATGATTATGAGGCATTTCAAAATGGCGGTTGATGACGACGGCAAAGATGGTGACTTGCATGTGCAATAACTCAAAGGTGTTGAACATGGGTAAAATCAGCACAATGATAAATTGTGGTTGTGAGAGTTGAATGAGGAGAGGTTGGTGATGACATATGTGGTAAGGTGGCCAGGCTTACATCTATGGTGTTCAGAACACTGTAAGGACTTGAAATGAAGCAAGCAAGTAATCACAGACATGAACCAAAGAATGCTTCCCGTATTTCTCACAGGCCATCTCTAAATGCACATAGACTTTTACTTCAGAGCTACTCGTGGATGGCCTTGTAGTTGAATGTGGTGTAGGGGTGGTACCCAGCTCAGCTGTGACTCCCAGGGCAAGCACAGGCACAGCCTTCAGCATTTCATTTCCCATCCTCCTCTGTCCCTTCCAAGTGTCCATTGCCTGCCGGGCCTGATGCGTCTGCATTGTCACCAAATTCAATGTCAACTGTCCATCATAAATTGTACATGTAATCTGCTATCAAGTCCTGTTGAATGAAATGTTTCGCCCCCAGGCTTATGCTATCAATGAGTGGATGTGACTATTGCATACATAGTGGTAAGGTAGATCAACGATTGTGAGCACCCCTTCCCCTGTACCTTCACCGCTTTCAGGGAGCCTTTCTGGTATGCAAAGATGCAGGAGCAGGCCATGTTCACCCCTCATGGAGGCAGAATAAACTCTTGTATACTCTTGGTCATTTTCAACCAAGACTTCAGGAAATTTCACATTTGTTGATTCAAATTCTTGTTTCTGCACCCATCTTCTTCTTCCTTCATGCTCAACTGAAGCAGTGCTACATGAGATATATGACCTCCCCAAGGTATTTTTAATATGGCTAATACTTCTCAAGGGAAGGTGGTGGGAATGTGATGCTGCCAGCAACAAGAATCAAGCTAGCTTTCTCAGGATGATACATACTTTTAGCCAGTTCAAATGTGGGGGAGCATTTTTACTATTCTTTTAGATGCAGCAGACTAGTAGGTAGCAGATACCTTCACCAGATGTCAGCAGAGGGTCACAGCTTTTCCGGGGTTAGTGGGTTTTGCCAGAAATTCTCCTCCATAAGGATGCCTGCACCTATAAGCTCCCTATCACTTGTAAACACATTTCTCCAGGTACTCTTTATGATAAGCTATACTAAAAAATATCTCTCTGTCTGAGGGGGATGAAGTATACTCTATTTCGCTCTGCCCTGGCATGAGCCAGTTGATCAAGGATTAGCGGGGTTTGGGTGGGTGGCATGGCTGTTGTGCCCTCTCCTCATATGCCCACACAGATAAAGAAAAGACAAGAAATTGCAGTGTACTGGCATCTATAAATATATTGGGAGAATATCAAGGTCATTGTGGCTGTGGCAAGAGATGTGATTTAGTAATGAGTGTTTAAATTTTATTTATACAGATCTGATTGAGAGGAGTAGTAGCAGCCTGCTGAATTACTAACTAAAACATTGCTCCAGGGTACTTTAAGAATCCACCTGACACCGTCCCTCGCATCGATTGAAAGTGATCGCTTGTCCATGGCAGAGCTTTCGCTATAAAGTCACAATCAGATTCAACAAAGATCTTGGTGAGAGCCTGAAAAAGACAAATGTCGGCATGGATTAGTGAGTGATTGTTGCTGACGGTCTGGTGGGGATGATAGACTTTTAAATGGGATCCTTTGTAATGTTACCATCGTCCATAGATCCAATGCACTTTCCTCCAAGGCTAGAGTTCACAATATGTTCACCACTAGTCTAAAGAGGTTACAGGGACTATACAAAGTGAATGTATGCACTCCTAAATTCCCCCAACTACTGCGGGTTTCTCTGGAAACCCTCCAATAAGCTCCATGCACGACTCTTAACAGTATGTATGCAAACTTTCAAATATAGTTCATATTATTTAAATTTATTTAATTTAGAAATTTAACCAGAACTATGTGGCCTACCAATCCATGTTGTGGAATTTATCCCCAAAAGGATAATCTACATATGATTGTTGGACTACCTTTTGTCAGATACAAGACTAATATTAATATTTCTCTATTCTCCAGAGTATGAAGGACAAGAGCCACTGATAACTCTTAGTTGTAGATGGGAGACAAATGACCTTTGAGCTACATAACTACTATGACAGAGCTAGGGTGCAGAGATGGAGATGGAGGAGAGTAAGGCTGATAAAGGAGATAGAGTGAGGCAGCCAGACAGATAGACCATGGCAGAGACAGATAGACCATGACAGAGACAGAAGGTGAGGCAAGGTGAGACAGAAGCTGATATGAAAATGGAGCCTGATGAATGGACAGATGAGGACGAGGGCAAGGTCCAAGATAGAGGTAAGTATCTCTGTCACATAGTTCAGACTTATTTTATTTATAACTAAAGCACAGGTGTAGCCCCTGAAGTAAAAGCTACATTCTGGATAGTCACTTACTTGATAAATTGTGTATGATGCCCAGAAAGCTCAAATCCAAATACCTGAGCCAAGAGACAGCCAGGAACAGATAATTGACGAACTGAAAAGGCATGTGACAGAAGCATGATCACAGAGCCATGACATAATTATGTGCTGTACACATGATGACAGGAGGATGGCATGACAGACCTCTGTCATCTCTGCTGGTCACAGAGCATGTACAGTTTACCACAGAGATAATTGACAGAATGTCTCAGATGACCCACAACATGAGTTAGTTGCCTTGTAACTCCTAGTCTCTGGCCCCATGGTGGACAAGCTAAGGGTCACAGCTATGTATTCTACATGCTTCTGATTTGTTTCAATATACTGGAGCAGCCAACCATTTGAGCAAGAGTGCAACATGTAAGTTGAAGCCAAGTGTGACTTATTATAGAGAAACTGGTCAACAGTGGTATGTACATACTAACCCCTTCAAAATCATCAGTTTCAGTACTTAACATGTGCTAGGATCAATTTCAATAGGCTTGTATGACAAAAATAGAAGTATGAATGAGGATTATATTGGGGTTTTCCCATCTGAACTGAATGGGTGTGTACTCTCCCTGATTGGCTTCCCTATGCTACATGTAAATACTATAGTCAACCAATGTGGGTGTGAGATGATCTTTATGGAAATGATGCATTTGTAAGTGACATACTGTAGGGTGTGGCCTACATACACTGGACACAGTATTTGAAAAAGAGAGAGAGAAAAACTGGAAAAAGGAGAAATAAATATTTAGCCTTCCATGTTTGTCTTTCCCTTCCCATATGAGAGGATAACTTGTTAAACTTCACCCTGGATGCCAGAGTCTCTGGGTGCTCAATCCCTAAAATTCACTCCCTGGCCTCTAACAGCTGGACCTGGAGTCTTTCTGCATCTTGCCATCTTCCCATATGGGAATATGTCCATGCCAAGTCATTCTTAGAGGTCAGGGTCTCTGGATGTTCAAACCCTAAGATTCGCTCCCTTGCCTCTAAAACACAGACCTGCAGTCCTTCAGCATCAGACAATTTTCCAATATTGGAATAGGTGTTTTCCAAGTCATTTCTAGAGGTCAGGGTCTCTGGGTGTTCAAACCCTAATATTTGCTCCCTCACCTCTAACACATGGGCCTGCAGGCCGCTGCATCTGGCAATTTTCCAATCTTGGAATATGTGTTTGCCAAGTCATTCCTGGAGATGAGAGTGTGGGGATGTTCATTCCCAAGGACTCTCTCCCTGCACTCCAAAACCTGGACCTGCAGCCTTTCAGCATCTAGCCATTTTCCCATGTTGAAATATGTCTTTGCCAAGTCATTCCTGGAAGTAAGGGTGTGTGGGTGTTCAGTCCCTAGGATTCTCTCTCTAGCCTCCAACACCTGGATATGCAGTCTTTCTGCCTCTGACCATCTGCCCATTTTTAAATATGTGTTCGCCAAGTCATTGCTGGAGACTAGGGTGTGTGAGTGTTCAGTCCCTAGGATTCTCTCTCTGACCTCCAACACCTGAACCAACAGTATTGCTGCATCTGCCCATTTTCCCATTTTGGAATATGTGTTTGCCAAGTCATTCTGGGACATCAGGGTGTCTGGCTGTTCTTTCCCTAGTACTCTCTCTCTGCCTCCAATGCCTGGACCTGCAGTATTGCTGCATCTGGCCATTTTCCCATAGTTGAATATGTGTTTCCCAAGTCATTCCTGGAGATCATGGTGTCTGGGTGTTCAGTACCTAAGATTCTCTCCCTGGCCTCCAATACCTGGACTTGGAGTCTTTCTGCATCTGTCCATCTTCCCATATGGGAATATGTCTGGGCCAAGTGACTCCTTGCAGTTAGAGTGTATTGATGTTTAGTCCCTAGGACTCTCTCCCTGGATTTCAACACATGGACCTGCAGTCTTTCTACATTGTGCCATCTTTCCATATTGGAAAATGTCTGTGCCAAGTCAATCCTAGAGGTTTGGGTGTATTGGTGGTCAGTCCCCAGAATTCTCTCCCTCACCTCCAACACCTGGGTGTGCAGTCTTTCTGCATCTGGCCATCTTCCCATGCTGGAACATGTATTTGCCAAGTGATTCCTGGAGGCAAGGGTTCTGGGTGTTCTGTTCCTAGGATTCTCTCCCTGGCCTCCAACACCTGGACCTGCAGCCTTTCTGAATCTGGCCATCTTCCCAGATTGTAATATATCAATGCCAAGTCATTCATGGACATTAGGGTGTATTGATGTTCATTCCCTAGGATTCTCTGCCTGGCCTCCAACACCTAGAGCTACAGTCTCTCTGCTTCTGGCCATCTTCCCATATGGGAATATGTCTGGGCCAAGTGACTCCTTGCAGTTAGAGTGTATTGGTGGTCATTCTCTAGGACTCTCTCCCTGGATTCCAACACATGGACCTGCAGACTTTCTGCATCTTGCAATCTTCCCATATTGGAAAATGTCAGCGCCAAGTCAATCCTAGGGGTTTGGGTGTATTCATGTTCAGTCTCCAGAATTCTCTCCCTCACCTCCAACACCTGGATGTGCAGTCTTTCTGCATCTGGCCATCTTCCCATGCTGGAATGTGTATTTGCCAAGTGATTCCTGGAGGTAGGGGTATCTGGGTGTTCTGTTCTTAGGATTCTCTCCCTGGCTTCCAACACCCGGACCTGCAGTCTTGCTGCATCTGGCCAACTTCCCATCTTGGCATGTGTCAAAGCCAAGTCACTCTTGGACATTAGGGCATATTGGTGTTCATTGCCTAGGATTCTCTCCCTAGCTTGCAACACCTGGACCTCCAGTTTTTCTGCATCTAGCCATTTTCTCATATTGTAATAAGTCCTTGCCAACTCTCTCCTAGAGGCTAGAGTACTCTAAGTGTTCAGTTCCTAGGATGTGCCCCTGACCTCTAACACCTGGACCTGCAGTCTTTCTGCATCTGGCCATCTTCCCATATTGGAATATGTCCATGCCAGGTAACTCTTGGAGCTTAGAGTGTATTGGTGTTCAGTCCCTAGAATTCTCTGCCTGGCTTCCAACACCTGGACCTGCAGTCTTTCAGCTTCTGGCCATCTTGCCATTCTGTAATATTTCCAAGCCAAGTGGCTCTTGGAGTTTAGGGTGTATTGGTGCCCAGTCCCTAGGATTCTCTCCCTGGCTTCCAACCCTGGACCTGGAGTCTTTCTGCTTCTGGCCATCTTCCCATATTGCAATATGTGCTTGCCAACTCTGTCCTAGAGCCCAGGGTGTCTAGGTGTTCATTCCCTAGGATTTTCTCCCTCACCTCTAACACCTGCAACTGCAGTCTTTCTGCATCTGGCCATCTTCCCATATTAGAATATGTCCATGCCAAACTACTCTTTGAGATTAGGGTGTAATGGTGTTCAGTCCCCAAGATTCTCACCCTTGCTTCCAACACCTCAACCTGCAGTTGTTCTGCATCTGGGTATCTTCCCATTCTGTAACATGTCCCAGCCAAGTCACTCTTGGAGGTTAGGGTGTATTCATGTTTATTCCCTAGGATTCCCTCCCTGGCTTCCAACACCTGGACCTGCAGTTTTTCTGCTTCTGGCCATCTTCCCATGTTGCAATATGTGCTTGCCAACTCTCTCCTAGAGCCCAGGGTGTCTAGGTGCTCATTCCCTAGGATTTTCTCCCTCACCTCTAACACCATGCATCTGCAGTCTTTCTGCATCTGGCCATCTTCCCATATTAGAATATGTCCATGCCAAGCTACTCTTTGAGGTTAGGGTGTATTGGTGTTCAGTCCTTTATGGGTCCTGAGGATGGCGGAGGTGGACAGGTCCTGAGAGGCATCAACTAGGAGGTGGTGGTGTTCCTCATATAGAGGGCACTCAGTCAAGACATGAAGGTGGACTGGATGGCTGTTGTGCCACAGGGGCAGGATGAGGGAGGGAGAAATCAGCAGTAGTACTCACCAAAGAAACAATGGCCGATGATTGCCTGGATGATGCGAGTGTGGATATGGTGGGGCCCTCCATATTCCTTGTGGAACTTTGACATTTGCAAGGTGGGGGGTTTGTGGAGGGCCATGGTGGCAAGGTTGGTGTGGGGGAGGTGGAGCCAATCCTTGCACCAATGCTTCAGAGCATGAGCCTTCACATGCTCCAGGGCCCAAGAGGTGGTGGAATGGAGGGGGGGGGGGATGGCAGTTGACCACCTCTTTTGCAAGGGCATCAGCCTCCTCATTGCCATGGAAGCCGTGGTGCCTAGGGCTCCAGGAGAGGGAGACATGGCAGGAAGGGTCCAATAGTAGTGAGTCAATGTGTTTCCAAAATATAATGGAAGCACCCTGGGCAGGGTGGCCTGAGAGATCATCAATGGACTTCAGAGCCACTTGGTTATTGGAGAGGAATAGGAAGTGCTTGATTTTGGGAAGGTCAGGGGTGATGACAGGCAAAGCAGCACAGGCACTTACTAGGACAAACATCTTGGCATTGTAGATGCCTGCCCATTTTCCCAGGCTAATTTGATGCTTTTGGATGGGGGCACCAAGGTGGTGGATGGAGTAGCCGGCACCAGTATGGTGGGAGTTGCCATGTCCTTTGTGGCAGGAGCCATTGGTGTAAATGATGAGGGAGGATGGGTCTAGGTTGGCCTCATGGATGGTGGACCTGAGTGTCCTGAGGAAAGTGGTGCAGTCTTCAGGGGTGGAGAAAGCTCCAGGGATACCTTTCATGAGGCAGAATCCCCATGAAGGGTGGCAAGAATATGGCAGGGCATAGTATGGAAAATGTGTTCAGCTGGGGCTGGACAGGGAGGCAAGGTGGTGAATGATGGTGAGTTGTAGGCAGGGTCTATTGGTGGGGGAGAGGAAAAATCCAGTTGGTTGGTGTCCCTCCCAGTTGGGTGGTGCTCTGGTGAGGACTTGGGACGAGGCAGGGACATGCCTAAAATAAATAGCAGCATTAGTTGAAAGTTTGTGGAGCAGATGGGGGATGGGGAGGATGGTACTAATGTGGTGCAGTTCTACAACAGGAGATGTGTGAAAGGCACCAAGGCACCACTGGAGGGCTTCATTCTGGGCTCTCTCAAGGGGTTTCAAGAGGAGCTTTTGGTGGAAACCTGTGTACCAGACCAGGGAAGCAAAGATGAGGATGGGATGATGACTGTGCGGTATAGGAGTCTCACATTGGCTATATTGAGGCTGCAGACACATTTGGTGAGGATTTTGAGGCCTGTGGTAGCAGAGCAGGCCCGGTTGGCCTCACGTGCATCAGCTGTCTGTAGAGGAGTTCACTGTGATCAAAAGGTACTTTGAATTCTGGTTACAACCGTGTGTCCGCCATCACATCTTTTCATCCTGCTGACAAAGACCAAAACAGACAAAATCACCAGCAATGATGTTTGTATGGACATAATGGAAATCGTATACTGCTTCTCATGAATTGCATCCAACAAGATGCATGGTTTTGAGATATTGCTAGAGCTGTATTGGAGGTTATAGTGGACAACATACCCTTGAATATTGCATCCTTGACACTTCACGATCATTTTAACACATATTTACTGTTCACTGATACCCAGGCCATGCAACTCTTCTTCTTCAACAGCATACTTCGCACTGATCACATCAGCCAGCTAAATGTGGTGTCTTCGCTCATTAGGCCCCTCCTACGGTATGTTTACAATGTTTACCATCCAGTATTGGCTTACCTCCTCTCATGAAATTCTCCTACCAGTCTTATTTTGATGCAAACAAGTCCAGATCAGCCACTCTTAGCATCTGGCAAACAAATAATCTCGGTTACTCTGCAGCTGATAGCTGGATCTTCCAACCCTGAATCCACATGTATGTACAGTACCACTGTGCACAGCCTCAATAGCATCGCCATTCTTCTGCATCTCCTTCACCATTGTAAAACAATGTGTGGTTCAATCAGCAACCCACCTCACCTTGAGTGTCTTGATTGTTTAGTTCTCATCGCTCGTTCCTTCTTATGCATAATTGCCACACCTTTCACTGGTGTGTCAGTAACATCGAACTCGAGCTTAATATCGGTGTTGAAGACATATGGTTCACCTTCTGCACTATCAATTTGGCTGAGTTTTTAATCATCTCGGATAACACCTACATATCCCAACCAAACCAGCATCGTTGCCCTTTACCTAACCTGCTCTGGAGGCGGATTGCCAGTAGGACTTGGCTTCAGCTTATAGGCTGCACCCTCACAAGATCATCTTGTCCAATTTCAAATGGGCAGACAGGAATCCCAAGGAGTCCAGGAGGGGTTCGTGGGTTGAGAGATTGGGGAGTTGAGATAAATAGGTCAGAGAACGAGTGATAGATGGGTCAGAGTCCACGGGCTCCAACGAGGTCAAGTGGTGTGTTTCAGTACTTGAGTGTTATGTATTTTAGTGATTTTTCCTTTAATTTCCCCTCCAAAAACAAAGAGAATTGAGAAATTGAATTAAAATGTTGGGTTTCCAGAGAAACCCACGGAATATCCGGTAGGACTTGGCTTCAGCTTATAGGCTGTGCCCTCACAAGATCATGTTGTCCAATTTCAGACAGGTGGATGGGAATCCCGGGGAATCCAGGCAGGGTTCATGGGTCGAGGGGTCGTAGGTTGGAGGTCATGGGTCAAGAGGTCGGGAGTCGAGATAAATAAGAGAGATAGATGTGTCAGAGCCCATGGGCTCCAACTAGCGTGAGCGGTGTAATTCAAGTAGGAGTTTAGAGCGGAAAATGTATTAGATTACTAGGGGAATCTAAGCCGATTTTCTGACTGGATTATATGTACAACATCTGCCAGACTATATAGACCATGGAATGAATGACATACCAAATTCAGTAATAATGAAATGAAACTAGGAAAACATAAAACGAGAATAGTAAACACCAAATTTGGTGTTAGGAACAGGACAGAATGGAGTGGAGTCCTAATCATGACAAATCATAAACCATAATGGGAAACGGAGCGGGAGTGGAGTCCAAATCATGACAGGTCATTTGACTAAAATGGGAATGGGGCTCTGTTACAGGGATGACAGGTTTTCAGAGTGGGGTCTGGTGGCTGACATGTGGGACGAGGTCAGACATAGACAGGGACGGAGTCCAGTGGGTATTCCGGTGACCGATACACAATGTAATGAAGTCAAACATAGACAAGTCTGATGTACGGAGTCCGGTGGGAATTCTGGTAAACTGACAATTGGTGTGTATAGGGCACAGGTGCATATAAGTTAGTGCCCAGAGTCCAGTGGGAATTCCAGTCATAACATAAGTTGACAACAGATTGTTTTGTGTGAATTTTGTATCTAAAAAACAATGAGTCGAGCTGGAATCCATGAGGGCTGAAAAAATGAATTTCAGAATCATATTAGACATAAGTTTAATAAAAAACAAATCAGAATATGAAAGAGTGGATGCATTGAGATGGGTAAACTCTTGAATGCGTGGAGAGGCAACGCAACCCCCAACCCACGTGGAGTCCGCAAGGTTGCTCACTCCTTTTTTGAGTTGGAAGCCAGTTTGTCCTTCAACCAAGTTTCCGTGGAGGAAGTCTTGGCTGTTCAACCTTTTGCAGAGTTTGCTTTTGCCAGTGGACATTCTGGAACTCGATGACTGGGTTTCCCACACAAGAGACAGAGGTCATTGTCTATACGATGTTGGTTTTCTTGTGGGGTCAATTTGCCATTGGGTCCAAGCTTGCCTGTGAGGTCCGGTTTTCTGGTTTGCTTGCCGGACTGTTGACCTTTGTTGTTGTTGTTGTTGTTGTTGTTGTTAGAAGACTTTTTATCATTCTTCTTGTCAGATTGCATGGAGTTTTGGTTGCTAGTTGATGAGTTGTTGTTGTTGGTCTTATTGGCCGTGGACTTGTTACTTTGTCTGCAGAGGTCTTGCAGGTAACTTCTGCGTGACATTCCCAATAACATGCATCCACATTTTGAGCCTCAAGGCGCATATGGGACAGGGTTTTTGGCTTGCCATCTTCTCCTTTTGAGACTTTGTCTTCAAGGCAGGATGGCAGACCGGCATAGAATTGGTGGCAGAGAGCGGGATCACCCCACTGACAACGAGCTGCAAGATTATTGAATTGGACAATATAGTCCATGATGTGCTGTGTCCTTCATACAAAGATTAGTGAGACTGTTCTCGGCTTCTCCGGTTGGGTCATACAGGCCAAAATTGGTTTCAAGCTCCTCAACAAAAGCATCCCAATCTTCAAGCCAGAGCAGCTCTTCTTCGGAAAGTCCACTAAAAGCCAGTTCAAACCATTTCAATGTGGATCCCAACAAGTATGAAAGTGCATAGTTGACTTTTCAGGAGTCTGTGGAGAACAGTGGATCAATCACAAAAATTGAAGTGACATTGCATGAGGAAAGTGGAAAGTTTGTTTGGGTTGGAACCCGTGAAGGGTTCCGGAGCATTGACTTTTGATCGCAGAGGTTCCGGATCCTTCTTTTTGCCTTCTCCAAGCATATGATTCATCAACCTTTCTAAAGTGATTGCTAAATACTCAGAGGCAGGGTCCGAAAGTGGCAGTCGATGGTTAGATGGAGGATTTTCGACACCTTTGCCCTTGTCAGGGGCCATGGACGCGTCCTCATGCTCAGATTCATCCTGGTTTCCCGGGACTTCTTCAATATGGGCTTCTTCAATGGTGTCTGGCTGGTTTGTGAGTTCTGGCTGGTATACAAAGTTAGTGGGGAATGAAGAGTTGACCGTCCAGGTAATGATGCCTGTGCATGTGCTTTTCTTCTTGGTGGCATATTGAACAATCTGTGAGTCTTAGTCAGAAAATACTGTTAAGGTGCATACACGGAGGGTTTCTGGAGAAACCCACGGGAAAGCTGGTAGGACTTAGCTTCACCTTATAGGCTGCACCCTCACAAGATCGTCTTGTCCAATTTCAAATGGGTGGATGGGAATCCTGAGGAGTCCGGGCAGGGTTCGTGGGCCAAGAGGTCATGGGTCAAGAGGTTGTGGGTCGAGAGGTTGGGGAGTCGAGATAGATAAGTCAGAGGTTGAGTGATAGATGCGTCAGAGCCTGTGGGCTCTGACTAGTAAGAGCAGTGTGTTTCAAAGAGGAATTTAGAGCAGAAAATATACTAAGATTACTGGGGAGAATCTAAGCTGATTTTCTGACTGGATTGTATGTACAACATCTGCCAGACTATATAGACTGTGGAATGAATAACATACCAAATCCAGTAATAATGAAAATGAAACTAACAAACATAAAACAAGAAAATAAACACCAAACTTGGTGAATGGAACAGAACAGAACAGAACAGAACAGAGCAGAGCAGAACAGAGCAGAGTCTGAATCATGACAGGTCATTTGACTATAATGGGAATGGGGCTCAGTTAGAGGGCTGATGGGTTTTCCAAGCAGGGTCTGGTGACTGATGCGTGGGATGGGGATGGAGATAGACAGGGACAGAGTCTGGTGGGTGATTGATACATGAAGTAATGAAGTCAAGCGTGGACAAGTCTGACGTACAGAGTCTGGTGGGAATTCCGGTAAACTGACAATTGGTGCATATAGGGTGTGGGTGCATATAAGTTAGTGCCCAGAGTCTGGCAGGAATTCCGGTCATAACATTAGGTAACAACCCAGACAATCTTGTTTAACCATGACATTTGTGCATATTTCAAAAGAGCATATAAGTCTTAAAGATGAAATTTTAGGGTAATGAAATATAAACTCATAGAATATGTCTGCCAGAAGGAATAGTTACACTTAAAAATATAAGGGCTTTTCAAAGAAATTTGTATATTCAATAAATTGTGACTATCCTCCTGAGGAGACTATTTAGTGATTTGTCTCAGGATAGCATGATGCTTATTTTTGACATCAACAGTTAGTGAACCAAAATTGGACATTGAATCAATTTGATGCTAGTGCATTCTCATCAATAATGCTTTGAGTGGGCATAGGCATGCAACTCTGTGTGACACTTGCAACACTGTGCAACTTTTTGTGACACTTTGTGACTTTGTGTGACACTTTGCAACTTTGTGTGACACAGTGTGTAAATGCTGGCTTCCAATTCAAGACCCTGATTAATGAATTCCACTTTCATCAGTTCTCCAAGTTTGGATTCTCACTCCTCAGCTACAATATCCACATCTTCTGCTTGCCGAAGTGCCTGCAGGATTTCCTTGTATGACAATGCTGAGGATATATTAGCTATCAACATCCAGTAAAACAAGTAGAAGCACAGACTATTCTTTGGACATGCAAGGGGTTGGTCTCATTGTGCAGATCTTTCTCCCATTTATCCAACTGTGCAGTCCATTCCTTGATTTGTCCTGGATCAAAGCTCTGGCTGAATTCCTTCAATGCATGTTGATGTTTTCTTTCAGAAAGGAGGATGGTCACACTTTATTGAATATACAAAATTTTACTGAATAATCCTCATATTTTCCAAGTGAGACTATTCCTTCTGGCCATGACAACTTATTCTATGAGTTTATATTTAATTACCTGAAATTTCATCTTTCAAATATGCATGCCCTTTTAAAATACACACAAATGACATAGTTACACAAGATTATTTGGGTTAAACAAGATTATTTGGGTTATGATGTATTCTCTTGTATACAAGCAAACTTTCAAATATATTTCATATAATTTAAATTTAGTTGGTTTAGAGAGTTAACCAGAACTATCTGGGGTACCAATCCCCATTGTGCAATTTATTCCAAAAGAATAATCTACAGATGATTGTTTGACTAAATTTTGTCAGATATAGGATAAATATTAATATTTTTGCATTCTTCAGAGTGATACCTAATCAACTGAATTTGATTAAATATTAATTTTACAACAAACAATATAAATATATATACTTTAGTGGATAAATAACTTTTAAAGTTTTGGGTTATCCTCCAAACAACAGCTTCTTTGAGCTTCTGAAAAAGGAAGTCTCCTGTTCAAATATGTGAGAAGATATTTAAGGTACATTGGACTTAACTTGACTTATTTGTATGCACAATTTTCTGATAATTTTGATGGTTGATTTGTTGGTGAATTGATCTTGCCGATGGCAAGTATCAGGCATCATCTTCCAAGTGCTTGGGGCTGATGAATTGTTCTCTGACCATAATTGTTCAACAGCTTTACCACAGTTTTGGCCAATCCCTGGCAACCAATTGAACAAAAATGGGCCCTGGCACCTATCACTATGGACTGCTACAGTGACTCAAAAAACCCTTCCAATGTTTGGTACTTCAGATGTATATCCTTGATAACTCAAAGGATAAAATTGCAAGAATATCAAAATTATTTGTGAATATGCTCTATTATATCTAGATTGTTGACATACACTGTCATTACATAAGCTCCAAATATGGAAATACTACAAATATATATATATAGGAGACTCATTGGAAGGGTTTTTTGGCTGACAACTCTGACCCACAAAACTACTTATATTCAGTACTTAGTATGGCCATCCTTTTCCTTCAACACACCTGCAACCCTCCTAGGCATATGTACTCTCAATCAAATTCTGACACACCTCTGCATCAATCTTGTTCCACTCTTCCTCTACCCTCTCCCACCACTCCAGTATTCCTTAGCCTCCTCTTTTTATGATCCCACAAGTGTTCAATGGGGTTGAGGTCTGGAGACTATACTGGCCATGGGAGGAGATTAAAATCATTATCTTGAAACCAAGTCTGGGCCTTCTTGCAGGTGTGTTCAGGGTCTTGCTACAAGATGACATCATCCACAAATTTTCCATAATAGCTGAGGCTGGCTTGAAGGTTCTCCTCCATAATCTTGAGATAAAGGTCCCCATCCATCCTCTCATCTATCTTGAAGGAATACCCAGGTTCTCCCCACAGCATATAGCCCCATAACATCACAAAACCTTCTCCAAACCTCACAAAAAATCCCTTCCAATGAGTCTCCTATATATAAATATTTGTAGTATTTCCATATTTGGATCTTATGTAATGGCAGTGTATTTCCATAATATATATATGATAGAGCATATTCACAAATATTTCTGATATTTCTGCATTTTTATTCTCTGAGTTATCAGGGATGTAAATCTGAAGTACCAAACATTGGAAGGGTTATTGAGGCACTCCCAACCATATTGAGACTATTGCACACAGTTTGGACACAGATGGACTGTTTGGTGACATTCTTAAGAGCTTTGGCCACATCAAAAGTGGTGTCAGCCTTCCCAGAGCTGATGAGATGCTGTGCATAGTGAATATTGGTAGGGGAAAGCTAGGAGGGGTGACTATCAATGGACTTAGAGAGATGACAATGATGCTTGGAGTGAAGTCTAGAGACTGTGCCAATGCCATGGCTGGTAGGAGCTGCAATGTGGCTAGCTGTATGGCCAGCTGCGAGCAGTGAGAGAATATGATTCTGGCTGGTAAGAGACAAAGTGCACATTTTGGGAATTGGGACATTGCTAGTTGCTAAAGGCTATGTATTTATACTCCACCACAATGTGGTCATGTGACATCACATGACCATAAGCATTCACAGCCATCAAAGCAGCCAGCAAAAAACCCTTCCAATGAGTCTCCTGTATATAAATATTTGTAGTATTTCCATATTTGGAGCTTATATAATGAAATTGTATTTCCACAATCTATATATGATAGAGCATGATCACAAATATTTTTGATATTTCTGCATTTTATCCTCTGAGTTATCAAGGACATACATCTGAAGTACCAAACATTGGAAGGGTTTTTTGAATCTGTTAGGGTACGTAGATGGTGGGTTTCCGGAGAAACCCACAGAATATCCAGTAGGACTTGGCTTCAGCTTATAGGCTGCACCCTCGTGAGATCGTGTTGTCCAATTTCAGACAGGCAGACGGGAATCCCGGGGAGTCTGGGTGGGGGTCGTGGGTCCAGGGGTTGTGGGTTGGAGGTCATGGGTCGAGAGGTCGTGAGTTGAGATAGGTAAGAGAGATAGATGTGCCAGAGCCCGTGGGCTCTGACTAGTGTGAACAGTGTAATTCAAGTAGGAGTTTAGAGCGGAAAATGTATTAGATTACTGGGGGGAATCTAAGCCATTTTCTGACTGGATTGTATGTACATACAACATCTGCCAGTTTAAATAGACCGTGGAGTGAATGACATACCAAATCCAGTAATAATGAAATGAAACTAGCAAAACATAAAACAGGAATAGTAAACACCAAATTTGGTGTTAGGAATGGGACAGAATGGAGCAGAGTCCGAATCGTGACAAATTATAAACCATAATGGGAAACAGAGCAGGAGCGGAGTCCAAATCATGACAGGTCATTTGACTAAAATGGGAACAGGGCTCTGTTAGAGGGATGACGGGTTTTATGAGCAGGGTCCAGTGACTGATGCACAGGATGAGGTCGGACATAGACAGGGACGGAGTCCGGTGGGTATTCCAGTGACTGAAACACAACATAACAAAGTTGAACATAGACGAGTCTGATGTACAGAGTCCGGGAGAATTCCGGTAAACTGACAATGGGTGCGTATAGGGTGCAGGTGCATATAAGTTAGTGCCTGGAGTCTGGCAGGAATTCTGGTCATAACAGAGTCACTGTAAATGGAGTTTAGGAATAGCCAGTACAATGTTAATTTTTTTGATCTAGGTTGAGTTGTAGCTCTAATGGGGAATCTTGTATTCATTTTGGGAAATTAATGAACCATTTGCAAGCAATATCATATGAGATGATGATCAAGAAGGAAGAATTGTGACTTAATGCAGAGAGAACTACAGTATGTATGAAGTCTGAAGTCACAAAACTGCTGTGGGAATGAGACTACTACTCAGGCTGACTGAGCAATTTGCACCATTCTCTATGATCCAGCCTTGTCCAATTCAGACTGATATGTGTGAAAGCTGTATGGTTGGGTAGGGGGAGAGTGTTAGCTCTCCATGTATGCATGGGAGGACTCACTGCTCACCCACTAAGGCTGCCTACAAATGTGGCAAGGACACTGCCCACACAACCCTAGGCAGCTACTGATCTGGATGACAGATTCCTTAAATGTCATGATGTGATCTACTCGAAGGCCCTAATGTACATACATTTGATATGCCAATGATTTCCATCTGCCAGCTAATCTTACTATTTCAGGGTCAACTCCCTGTGCCAGGAAAAAGAAAGCACCACCAATACAGAATGAGTGGCCAAAGGAAGTTCCCCATCCTTTTTCAGTGAGGATTGAATTTATCCACTTGAGTGCTGCTGATCTTACTACTGGTCTGATATCACCCTTCCTATCTTGCCAGCAGAACAATGGGTCATTGGGCCCAGCCAGCACCACTCTTGATAAGTTGATCAAGGCTTCAATCTGGCACAGTCCCTGTTGCTCTGTCAAGAATACTGATTGTGTGCTACCAGCTTTGGTGGTTTTTGCTGCAGGTAAGTCTAAGTGTGCATAGCACTTTCTATTGTCATCTTGACTAATCAGGGCATCCTTTCACTTCAGATGCTTCCTGGTGTCAAAATGCAACCTAGATGGTACTGTGACTTCTCCAATGCATCAGACCCCAAAAGGTGCATGTTGATACTGCCCAAATGCAGGCATCAAAGGGGTCCTCTAGATTCAAGGTTGTTCTTAGTGTGAACAACATATTCAGCTTCACTGGGGTTCTTGGAGGTCATCTATGTGCACTACCCTGTAGGTTATCTAGCCCCCACAGTGACCATTCTACCCTTGCCCACTCATCATCTGACAGTGGCAGTGGCCAACCTTGGGATATGTGCCAGGCTCTAATTACTGATAGATATTGTCTCAAAGGTGGTCCCAGCAACTAGCTCCTCTTCTAGCAATGACAGGTCTGCTGCTGCCCATAATGCAAATGAGTGTAAGACTGGGAAGGAAGCTAGGAGCCTGCCTGATTTGGGCATGGAGAAAATGTCACAGAAGATGTGAACCTTGTGCAGGCTGGCTCTGTAACCATTTGCTTCCCTAAACAATGCTTCCAAGGCTAAAGATGTGATTGCCTGCAAGACTGGGTACTGTACTGTGGAGGGCAGCGGGATGTGGATCCCTCTCCATCTGAATAGTCTCAGCAAGTTATGGTTATGGAGTAAAAAGTGTCTGAGTTCTCTGTTATGCCCACTAGTGTACATAAGATGAAAGAAGTATGCACCCACAAGAGTCTATGTACCCACAGGTGTACATGGATCTTTGAACTAATGTACATAAATACATACATGTAAACAAAAAGTTTACTTAGTCAAAAAATAGTAGAAAAATAAAGGAAAAATATAGGAAAAATAATACAATAAAACAGTTACATTCCCCCCAGAGAAGGATATCCCTCACACCTGCTCAACATGTAAACAATACTTTGCCACCTTATACCTTTTAGTATACTTTAATTACATTGTATTCACTTTCAGTTTGATCCTTATCCCTTTCCATGTTTCCTTTGACCTGTAACTACTACTCACTTCCTTGATCAGACCTCCACTCATTCATTACACCTTCATATTGTTAGGATCCCCATCATTTTTGGACTCCTGCAACTTGTTTTGGACTCAATACCATGGTATTACCACTCATGGCATCCCCAACACTTGTTTCATCATAGTTTTTACCTTTTAGCTTTCCATTCTGTCTCCATTCCATTCACCCCCCCCATTGTATTCTCCCTTTACATGTCTCACTTGCCACCTCAGACCCCTTTAGTATTGTTTAATATATTACATTTAGTCTCCCCACTTTGTCATTGACTTCTTATGATCCATTTCACCCTTCACTTCCTTGATCAGCCCTCCAGTCATCCATCACATTGTAGCATATAATCTCCTTCATGTATGTACATATGTTACATTTCTTTAGTTTGAAAATCAACTTAGATTACCTTCTACTAGTTTTTAGTCTCTTTCCCCCTTCCCAATACCCTCGAAGACATTCTTTGGCAAGCCGTGAACTCTAATCATACAACTCTTAGTATTTTGGCCCTCTGGTCAATTGAGCTAAGTGTTGATCTTCATCTTTATCCTACCATCTGCTCTGTTTGAAATACCAGAGCACCCTAACAGTTCATATGAGGGCACAACACATAAGTTGAAACCAAGCTCCACTACATTTATAGAGTTGGACCTCCTGACTAGTACAATCTCTATTGTTGGCCCCCCAATTAGTTCATTTCTTATCATTGGCCCCCTGACTTTCCTCCCCTTTTTAACTTAGATCTTAACACATATAAAGTTTCTACCATGTATGTATGCTACTACTCCTTAGTTCTAATATCAACTTAGATTACCCCTGTTTAGTCTTCAGCCACTTTACTCCCTCTCTAATACTCTCAAAGACATCATTGGCAAGCTGCAACTCTTTACCTTATGACTCTTAGCATTTCAGCCCTCCAGTTAATTGAGTTAAGTGTTGTCTCTAGTCTTTATCATACTATTCACTCTGCTTGAAATACTGGAGCACCTTAACAGTTCATATGAGGGTGCAACACATATGTAAGTTGAAGCCAAGCTCCCCCTGTTTTATAGAGTCAGACCTCCTGACTAGTATGATCTCTATTGTTGGCCCCCCAACATAGAGCCCCCTTTGCCCCTTGCATAGACCTTAACAAGTTGTATCACTTAACCAACTTCCCTTTGTTTTGCCATTTCCTTGTTCTGCTACTTATTGTTCTTACTATTTCATTGTTCTACAAAAGATATATGAGTGGTAGATAATACCTGACTTTTCCTCAGTCCATTATACCTCTTATATGAGACTGACATATTTTAAGGTCTTGATTTTTAACATATAACACTTGTATAATTGATATATATTCATAATAACAGCCATTATCTGAACAAATGCGGCACCTGAAGGGGGTTTCTCCTAGTTAAGGAGGTAGAATTACAAGGGTCAGCTCGCAGGGTACGCAGAATACTGCAAATTCCCTACTATGAAAGGTAAATTTATAAAATAAAGCTTATCTCACGCTAAATGGCGATATATGGCACATTTTGTCGGTGCCGAAGCATGATTGGCTTCGGAAGCAGGTCAATCTTCGGTCTGTGCCAGGAACAGCTGCAAGTAAACCAGAATCCTACTCTCTGACACATATTCAAAACTGACATCTAACTGCATTTTTTTGTCACATAAATATATAATCCTCGTTTTTACATAATCGACAAATCAATCTAGCAGCTTGCTTTTTCAGGGGAAGGATCCTTTACATTCTTAGAGCAGCCTTCCAGTGCGAAGAAGCTGCTCTGGACTGAAACTATTATTTATTGGCGAGCGCGTATTGAAATACATACTCTGGTTCTCCCTGGGACTCCCGGAAATCTTACTGTTTTCTTTGCATCGGCAGATGTAGCCCGGGATCGGGATTTCAAGGTCAAGGGCTGTTCGCCTATCAGGTAATTCTATCTGTCACCATTGACAGGAAATTTTCATAATACAAGCTCCCACGACCATGCCCTAGAACCAAGGACTGAACAGCCAATTTTGTGAATATAAGAAACCTGTCTACATCCTCACTGTTTCTTGTCGCTGGTACACGGCATATTATTATATTTACGATAATCCGTGATCTAGAAGAGGTGTCGACATTGGCATTTATACTGGACAAAAGTCTTCCCGTTGTACATCTTTGCTTGCTTCTTTAGATCCGCCCGAGTACCCATATTGCTCGCTGTGCGACGAACCTTAAGGTGTATATGCATGACTTTGTTTTATTTTAAGACCCCACTAGGTGCCCTTAGAAAGATGATGTCTAGGATGAGTATGTACGGGTACTGCAATGTGCCTGCATAAAATATAAATGCTAAGTGATTGTAAGGAATACCGCAATTAACCGATTTGGACCCAGTGTGCTCTCGAGTTCACTTCCACTGGATCGGAATTTAGTCCCAAGTCTTCCCGAATCAATGTGTGGTTCTGACTTAAGAAACACATTACCAACCGCCTCATTCGGAAATCATTCATTAAGAATGAACTTCTGCACAAATCTCTTGATGGTCTCTTTACTGACACCGCCTTCACCCCAAGCCTTCGCCAGCTTCTCCCCCATTCTCATTGCATTTTCCCGCTTATTCTCCCCATCCGGCCCGCGAGCTCTGCCAAGTATATCACGGAACTCAGCGCGGACCGATGAAAGTGGTATTTCCGAGTTGAAGGAGGAACAGCCGGGGGCAGGCGTCGAATTGGGGGAACCGTGACGGTACATTCTTCGACGGCCAACTCCCGTACGAACTTGGATAAGCTCGTAGCTTACGTTGAGGGATGTGGTGAGGTAGGCAGCGTTGGCTGGTTGGTCACCTTCCTGTGGCCAGCAGATTCTGAACTATTGATCAGCTTACGGAAAACGAAGACGAAAGAGAACGTCTCAACAAAGGGACACCGTGGTACAAGCTCTCTAACACACTGTTGGCGCCGCAGTGACTGACAAACCAGCCTGTCGCCTGTGATAAAGGGAGTGAGTGCCGAGGTACTGAGTTTAAAGCGAATCAAAGGCACTTGATGCTCCAAAATATCACCTTGTGGAGTCCACTCCAACATAAGCCCGACTCCCGACTCCCTAACGCGTTCTGTAATACACTGGGGCACTGCCGTGTCAAGTGACGCATGCGAGAAGATCTGTGGGTGCGACAGTATCTTTGAGTGGTTTGGTATTCGTATAAATTGAAAGAAGGGGTTAGGAGAAGCAGAAAGTCTGCATCGGGGTCAAAAAAGAAACCTACAAAAGGAATTTCCAGGTCCAACAGCGTCGATATCATCTCCCACACGTGTTCGGATTCTTTTGGCCAGAAAACACTGCCAAATGCGATCTATGGTGTTCAGAACACCGTAAGGACTTGAAATGAAGGAAGCAAGTAATCACAGACATAAACCAAAGAATGCTTCCCGTATTTCTCGAAGGCCATCTCTAAATGCGCATAGACTTTCGCATCAGAGCTGCTCGTGAGTGGCCTTGTAGTTGAGCGTGGCGTAGGAGTGGTACCCAGCTCGGCTGTGACTCCCAGGGCAAGCACAGGTGCGGTCTTCAGCATTTCATTTCCCGCCCCACTCACTGACCCTGTCCCTTTCAAGTGCCCACTGCCCGAGTGGCGCGATGCGTCCGCACTGTCACCCAATTCAATGTTCACTGTCCCCACTCCGACACAAAAGAAGTCCCGCCCGTCTTCGGCGAACCATTCGTGAACAGCGCGTGCGCTAATGGGTTCGTATGCTTCGCAGCTAAGGGAGAGTGCACCTGATGCGAGTTGTAGGGAGCGGTAGCCTGATGTTTCATATCAACACAGAGACATAGTGAGCGCAATCCTTAGGGAGCGGCTACCTTTGTGGATTACCCATGGAATTCGGGATGGCGAGCGGGGTTCTTGAGGGTGCCATTCGTAGTCGTAGTGATCCGGCAAGCCGGGAACTTTGATGATTGAGCCGCGGCAGGATCTGTAGATCTATAGATAAAGCAAAATAAAACGTCAGATACAATAACTATTCAGGTTTTATTTTTTTTTTTCTATTTTTTTTCTTTTTCAAAAAAAGGACAGCGTACCTCAGCCGCAACATCCTCTCTCTTCCGATCCCCATGCAGGTATATCTTTTCTTCTATCATACCTTCTAGATCTCCGATCCCGCCTCTCATCTCTTCACCAAATAAGCGGAGAAGGGATGAGGCCGGCGTGGCCACCCATGCAAGGACGGGGACGGATTGACCTGAGATTTTGCGAATCGAGCTGATAGCGAAGTGGGAGCAGATCTGAGATCAATAATAATAATTAAAAATACAATAAATTATCAGAGTAAAATTAACCGTACATCAGCAATAACAAGTGTTGGTCGTATCCACGGTTGGTATAAAACCCCCGTCCAGGCGCATGTCATTGGTAGAGTCTGGCGCATATTCCGGTACATAGATTCATATGTATCTTGTATACTTCCCATCGAAAATATATGTTGTTCTCGAGAGAGGGGGACAAGTGACCCCAGACCTATTACGCTAGAAACCAAAGTCAGCTGATGCAAATTCCAGTCTTGTGTGTATATTAATCATATATTTATGATACAAGAGATACATACCGAATATATCGCATCAAACCTTTAACCTGAGGCGCACGAAAATACTGTGCTAATTCCGCCTTGACACGACATATGTTGTCGCCCGCGATGAGAAATGTTACCCAGGCAGGCTGGAGCTGTACAACGCGAGCGATAAATGCACAAAGAGGACGGACATGCCCCCTATATTCAGACAAATAGGGTTATAAATTTTACAATCACCGCAAGAAGGGGGTAACATGCCATGCAGGAATAGGCATCACGACAAGATGTGCACGAGCGTCATGTAATTCTGTTGGAGGTTCTGCACACTTTGATGGAGTCAGTGGACGACGTGCCATTGATGGGGCTATCCTATACGAGCAGGAGAAATGATCCTTAGAAGAGACGTTACGCTTTGCTTTTAAGCATGTTTCTCACTCGGACTCAATGATGCATTTTCCGACTGCATCTGCATATTGCCCGGAGCTCACTTCTTCCTTGAACTGGAAAGCTTGACTCCGAGGGAGAAAATTGATCTGGAGCGATCAAGCAGTCGATTCACGCAGTTGAATTATCGCCGAATGTGTAGGTACAGCTTTGTGCCAGTCTTCGGAATGCACCCCGTCCGAATGCGAAGCACGAGATGTCAGCCTGGAACCGCCGGACTATCAATGCCGTCTAGCTTTGACGCCTCAGCCGGTCCTAGGCAGGCCATGAATGACAGAAACTAGTCCATACGTTAAGTAAATGAATAGGCCGATTCAAAAGATTTCAAGTCCCACGCCGCTTACTTTGAGGCACGCAATCTTCACCTTTGCCTCAATGTTCATGTAATCGCCGATTCCCGGTGATGCGGGTGGTTATGCTGTGACAAACGTGACTGGTGTAAAACAGCACGTGTCCTATATTTTCTGATTGAAATTCCGGCTGAAAGCCTACCATATTTATCACAATGACATCATCTTGATTTAACACCCCAGATTGAGGCGTAGTCTGGTCGCCATTTATCCTGGTCCATAACGTAGAAAATATTGGACAGAGATCCGATGAATGGAAGCTCAGGAAATCTATTAGTGGTGCAGCAAGCATGCAAGTGAATTGCAGAATGCAGCAGAAGCCTTCTCCAATGCATGCCCAATCCACCTCAAGTTGTGTATCTTGCCCTGAGCCCGATCTGTCGGAACACATACGCGTTATGATCCAAAATAACTTTAACAAATAATGCCGTATATGAGCCTTAGGCGCATTGCGCTTTAAATTACTCAGATACAGCGACAATCTAATATGTTGAATTTCCATAATGTGTTTATGGAGGTAATATGAAGCCACGTGTATCCTTTCAGTTTTATTTAATGAGAATTCCATCAGTAGCATACTGCTAATTTCCAACATCGACTATCGAGGTAATTGTTCAATCGGAGTGGTACCATCATGTCTGGGTACTCATGACTATTCTCATGACTATCTTCTTGTCGCAAAACTAATCCACATTTTCGTCCCAGAATTTTTCCGCCCATCTACCCTATACCCTCCCAAAGACGGCTTCTGATTTTACGGATTCAAGATGACCCTGAGAGAGGATTCAACAACCATATAATCATAGTTACAAAAGAGTAACATTTTTTATATTGAGTGAGCCGACCGCCGCTTCCTTCATTATCGCCAACAAAGATATCAATATCAGCCCGATGGACTCCGGTAATCACCTCTAAATGGCATTCAGTAGAGACATTGATGGTCAAATTCCGAACCCACCCGTCCTTTCCTCCGATGCCATAAACGCTCTCGGAGGTGCATTTTACACAGCTTTCTTAAGTGAAGTGGGCATATTCAATTATCAGCGCTAGGCAGACGTATCTACAGCTATAATATCAGCTATTGTGAGCACCCTTTCTTCTCTCCCTCCATGATAGATTTGCAGGTTGTTTCCGCTAGTGCTAGAAAACTGTATTCCAAATTGTCGCCCACAGAGTGTTCTTGAGACGGTAGTGTTCGGACCGGTGCGGCGGGGTGACTGGCGGAGGGTTTAGTTGTGCAACCTATTTACTTTCGCTTCCACCGTATAGCTATCCAACACGTCATATTTACGGCTATCCTGGACATTAGAGGTAACTCAGTCTCACGAGACATGTGCACATTTTTCTTTGTTCCAACACACATCTTATGTTTTAATTTCTACCCCAGTTCCTGCCAGATATGTTATATCTTTCTGCTTATAAGCCACCACAGGATGCTTTAATTGATTTAATCATCGGGCTAGAGGGGTTGAACCGGTAAATTATTGAGGCTTACTTCGTTCAATACCTCTCTGAAATCATTTATCCGCGGGCAAGGGATGCCTTGGTAGGCGCCGCAGCGGCCCTTACCCCTACTACCAGGCTGTTAAGATATCTGTCCGTTTGGTGGACAACCCATTCACAAAAAGGTAGATTTAAGTGCCCATCGCCCGGGAAAAATCCCCCTGATTTCCAATGAGATCCTTAGTAGTTATTGTTGCGGACATACCCTCCCTCCATTGTCACTGTCCTGGATGTGCTCGATATCCACTACAAGTTCGCGCTTGTTCAGGGAAATCCATTTTCACATCTGAACACATATACGAAGGACTCGATGAACGGTATTCAATCACATGTCTCAGCGATGGCGTTCTTTCTATTTGAAAGCCGACCGTATTAGATCAAATTAGGGTCGCGAGCTCACTGCTTTCGTGAATCTTCCGGAATTCTTGAGTGCATAGGCGCAGTATTCATACATCAATTTATCAACCACATTTGGGGTTATTATTTTAACATGGTACGTTCTGGACAACTCAAAGGATCGTGACTAACAGCCCTGTTAGTACATACATATCATGACATGATTTATTTACGCCTTGACCGACTCGGATGTGATGGATTTGTGAACCATCAATCGGGGCAAAGAGAGTGGGGCTTCTCCAAAGCTTTCCCTTGGGGCCCAGCAGTTCTCGAAATCAATAATATGCATACAATAACGCAATATGTGATCTATCTTATGCAATATTTAGGCACTGCTAACCCTTTCTCGCGCCTCTCGTTGCAGAGGATCCCTCGCTTTTGCCAATCTCCTTGTCCCTTACGCCCTCAGGTGTTGTAAGTCCAGAAGCCAAAATCCGATGCGGAAACGGGGAGTCTATCACCGATGTCTTGATTTGTTATAAACCCATGTTGAATCAGACTCAAATCATAGGGGTCGAGAAAAGGGAGTTATTGAAATCCTGAATTGGTTGTAACAGGACAATCGTAAGGGTCAATGGAGGGTCACAACTTTGCGCAATGATATCCAATATTTTACTCTCAAAGGACCAGAAGGAAAAGCCTCATCCTAACGACCTTCCATAATGCTCACTTGGTGCAATGGTATATAAGGAAAGGGTAAGGTGAGTCGGATGCCTAGAAACTATTGAGCTATAGGAATACCTCCCGTTATAGACCGTTTCTGTTAAGTAGGTATGTTGTTGACCTCGAAGGCAACCGGCGAGGTTGGAAAACAGTCACGAAAATAATATATTGAAAATAGTATGAGTTGGCTTATTGTAATACACAATCTACAAGGGGTTGTAATGGAAGTACTTGTGTGTTCATTAGTGAATCACCTTCTGACACGATAGGTTTGGTGCTAGTTTAAGTGTACATTGGTAAAATCATGCATTAGCCTCCAAAAACATGGTCCACAATTTGCATTTTCATATCAAAAGCTGAAGGAATAGGTGAACCGCCCCTAGGAAAAGGGTATCATAATTTCCAACATAATAAGGGCCAAACACTTCGTATAATATTGTTAACCCAAACTTTGAAATTAAACTAGCGGCCTCTTGAAAGATAGTTCACTGCCCGCATACATGCAGCGCCAATTGCTTGGGCGCCTTTACATATAATATACCTCCATTTGGACTGGGCAAATCAGTCTGAGGATCAACATGCGCCTCGTTGGAGCAAAGAAGATACAAACCCTCAGGGTTCATTGGGAAATAGTGCTAACGCTAAGTGCGCAGTTCTTTTAGGAATTCTTAGTGAGTGACAACTCTACTAACATACGCTCTCGATCGTATTACTATATTTTATATAGGGGTCGCACAAGCGAGCCCGAACTATACAAGTGAACCAACAATATGTCATATCTCGTTCCAGCTTAGTTATATCTCAACAAAAGTACTTCTGTAACTAGGTGAATCATTGAAACCAATTTACGCTCGATGTTTGTAAGCAGGTCGACGACTTGTTCAAACCCAATCACATCACATTACTACTATAGTAAGATCTTAGTAAGACCATTGGATATACCATAAGTATGCCAGCGAACTTTCTCTCTTGACAATGACCTCACAACATATTAGAACATACACTATGGATTAGTATTGCCACTATCAATCAAATGAATTTCGTCCCATGATATCGATCATTGTCTTGTACAGAATGCAATATCTTACAAATAAATGGTACAACACAACGTGGGCTCTCCTAGTAAATGCTGTCTTCTGAGCCAGATTGTAAGACACCCTTCGAAAATTACTTCCAAGGCCCCGTGGGACGGATTTATGAAGAATCGCTGTTAGAAACGATGTCGTTAATACTATAATGTACAGGAAGTGAACTGCTCACTCGGACTGGAGGCTGCGCCCGTTCTGGTGCGTGCCCCGTGGTTTGAAAACTCATTTTCCAACCTGCCTGGTATATTTCGGAATAGTTCTTGGTCCGAGCCCAACAAACAAGCCAAATGCGCTTTCAATCGGGCGTGATATCCATGGGCATAAAAATGAGAATATCAAGTAAATCAACTTGGCCCCTTGACTGCTCTTCAGATGACGGTCGTCGAACGGTTGCTTAATAAATCAAGCAATGTCTTTCAATAAATTTTTTTGAGACATGTGGTGGAGACGGACAGTCCTCGCGCTTCATAAGCTTCAAGGCAGGCCTGGAGTACTGACGCAGCTGCGGGCGATGTTGACTCTTTGACAACATCTCGTGTGCGCCAGTGGTGTAGCAAGCGATCAGTGCCATGGGCTTTTGATGCAGCTTTAAGAAGCACACCTTTCCATGTTTACATACGATGTATTTAAATCACCAGAAATTATTTACAATGATGTTGTAAATTTTGGCAGTCTCAATATAGGAGAGCGGAGTACATTATAGTATATAAGTACATGTTTTATATCCCTTACTAGTAAGTATTCGATTGATTTCAGAATGAATCACCCAAGACAACCTCCTAAATCTACCAGTCTCGAAGCTTCTACGGCTCGCAGGTTTCGGCAAAGAATTTGTCAGTATATTTGAAGGATCATGCCCATTCACCGATCTTTCATTCAAATTGTTCTTCGACAACTCAGGCCGCAACTGGAAAAATCAACCAGTCAACAATGGTTTACATCTATCGCTCTTCCTCGATCCCTATTTCAAGCTTGTTTATAGATCGGCAAGATGTTGTCACTCCTGAATTCATTAATGCAGATGAGAACAGCCTGAGCGCAGGCTTGCACATTTCCCTTTAATTCAAAGAGGATCCCTTGGATCTTTCGAGCATATTAAAGACAGAAATGAATCCAGTTTGTCGTATATACGACATAACTGAAAGTGCCATTCAATATCTGAAGAAAATTACGTCTTGTATCTATCAGTTGTGTAAATTAGGCTTGCGTTATTTTTGCACCGTAGCCTACATTTCCGACCATGGGACTGTTCAAATTTTTGAAAATACATCAGGAATTCATATTCCAAAGAATTCTCTGGGCAGTTCCAAATTGAATTCATCCGGAATAAATTTTTAGTACGGACATGTCCTCATGTTGAATTCTCCTGTAAGGGTTATTCAACTAGTCGTTGATGTCAATTGAAGGGCACACTCCATTCGTGAAAATGGGTAGAAGTACGAACATTCGAACTTCAATGTTGCATTAACACTATTGGGGACAGGAGGTATGGACTTTCTCTCCCCACAACAATGCCTGACAACAACATATTATAACGTAAACTAGGGTCAACATTGTCACACTATCTAACAAATGAATATCATCCCGTAAAATCCAGTGATTATCCTTGTACAGAATATAATATTTTACAAATAGATAGTACAACCCAAGGGTAGGTACTCCTAACAAATGATGCAGTCTTCTCCTGCTGACTTTGGTTTTGTAAGGCTCCCTTCGAAAATTACTTCCAGGGTCCCCGTAGGATTGATGTATGAAGAGCCGCTATCAGAAACAATGACGTTAATAGTTAAATGTACAGGCAGTGAGCTGAGCTACTCACTCAAACTGGAGGCTGCGCCCGTTCTCGTGCGATTCCAGGGGTATTATGACTGACTTTCCAGGAGCAACTATATGTTTCTGAAAATCCGCACCCAAAGAGGAAAACTGAATCGGTTCAATCCTTGTCATTGATGTAGCGCAAGGTAGCACGATGGGTGGCTTTAGGACGACCTTTGGGCTGGGAGGTAGTCGCCAAGCCATGGATCTTCGTGGCTTTTTGGCATTGGAAGACTCTTCCTCCACTTCCGGGCCATCTTGAGATTGATTCGAAGGTAATAGTGGAGATTTATAATCCAGGATGCGGAACCGACCGTAAATATCAGAAGATGGCGAGGGCGCAAGGACGGAAACGACTGCGACCCAGCTACCTGCTTTGATATATGGCCATGAAGTATTGTTTTGGAGCACAACAAATGCAAAAATCCATATTCTACCTGATTTCCCATATTAATCAAATAAATACGTGTCCCTGCTCTCCGAAAATGAACGAACCTCGTGCAACTACTTCTGTACTGACACTACCAATGTGCCGCATCCGCTTTTGAAACTGAGAAATTTTCCAAATAATTCGAAATTCCCCAGCATCTGGATCTCCGAGGAAAGATTGGATTTCATCCTTGGATTCACCTTCTCCGAGTAATAGTTCATAAGCACCGGAAGGGCCGCTTGTGCCTTCGCCTGGTACATGTCGTAATCTTTGAAATAGTTTTTGGTCGGAGACTAACAAACAAGCTAAATACGCTTCGGATCGGGCGGTCATATCCATTGGTATGGAAAGGAGAATGTCAAGTAAATCAACTTGGTCGTTCGACTGCTCTTCTGATGACGGTCGTCGAACGATGACCCAATAAATCGGGCAGTGTCCTTCAATAAATTTTTGACACATTATTGTGGAGAAGGACAGTCCTCGCGCTTCACAAGCTTCAAGGCAGGACTGGAGTACTGACGCAGCTGCGGGCGATGTTGACTCTTTGACGACATCTCGTATCTGGAGGAAAACGAGAATATGTAAGAGTTATTTTTAGGGCACATCCCAGCTGACTCACGAGGGATTGGACTGTCTCTTTTACCTGCTTATCCGAATCTCTTTCGGCAAGCCATGAATACCACCGTTTGTTTACTCTTGGCCAAGGCGATTGAGGAGGACCAGACGATGTCCCGGCTACAGCGTTTGGTGAGCGCTGAATAGTACCAGTGTCTCGTAAAGATGAGCCCCTATCGCTCTTTTCATCACTTGGTATAGGTTGAGTGTTCGGCACGACCTCCTCATAAGCCGGAGGGGTTTCGGTGGTTTCAGACAAAGATTCTTTGGTGAAGATCATGGAAGGGGATAGAAAGCTCGACCCACTGCGCACTCTCAGCTCTAAGCGACAAAAGCTGTGTCGACGCTATTTAGTGTGCTGCGTCAGCGTAGATAAATCGTGCCGCGATGGCGGTGGCTACGGCGTAGCCAGCCGGTGCCATGGGCATTGATATACTTGAGCTTTACTAATCAGAAATCATTAAATGATCTAAAAAAATAATGAATTATTCTAATAGTTTATGACTCGGAAAGATATTTTTACTTCTCAATTGATTGATGAACCTAGATGAGAACGCGCGCGTCCTTGTACATTTCCAGTGAATTTAAGGAGGACCCACTGGATCCTTCGAGCGTGCTAATGGAAGAGGCTCGTTAAATATACGATACAACTGAAAGCGCCATTTGATATCTGAAGATACATCAGGAAAGTGGGGAGATCAGTAAGTATGCAGTCTATATTGTCTAGGAGAGCTAGCTAGCTCGGCTAGACACGGCTAGACACACTACTTTCACGAGATCCCTATTGACTAGTCGTATAAAAGCTTACTATGACATTGAGGACCGCTTCCCAATTTCTGAATTTCTCATCCCCCTATATCATGGAACAGCTTCCGGTTACGCGACACAATGGCCAGCGATCGTTTTCCTAATGCAGCACGGCATTGCTGATCCCCCAGGTCATCACAGCCATCATTCATTGTGCGACAAGCTCAATTTTCTACATCAAGTCGCATTTGGTGTGACGTTACCATATAATTAACGTTTGCTGTCCACTATTCGTAAGTAGTATGATCTACTTTGAAGCACATCATTACCGTCGACCATGCGATAAATAAGGCTGCTTTTTTTACTCTGATAACTTCTTGGTTGTAAATACCACACAGTATGGGTACGGCAACAGCCTTGGACAGGCGAAACACCTATTTATTCGCACTGATCCACTATCTGTCTTTTACGAACCATCACCATGAATATCGCTGTTTTTATTTATTGAAGATATACATCTCGGTGATGCGTCCATCGTCGTCTTCTCCGCCCAGCTAAACACCCAATTTTATTGCAGTACATTGAGGTTGTGTACGACCTATTGATTACTGCATACGTTTCTGTATTAGCAACTTATCTATCGATCGACTAAACAAATGACTGCGGATATATTGACGAAACCACTCTCCTCACCCATTCACTATAATCACACAGAACGTTTAGGACTTACTTCTTCAAAACTCGAGGAGGAGTATTAGGTATAACGAGTATTGCAGAAGTAAACGCGCGTATGAAAAAGTACTTAAACGTCTTTAGGTATTGTATAATACAGCGAACATTTATTCGCTGAGATACTTAAACGTCTTTATTCTGAGTATTCGTATAGAGCATCTGTTTTTCATCAAAATACAGGAAAAATATTGCTGAATCGCCTTTTGATGATGCAAAGAGTGTGAACACCAAACGCATTCTTGACCTTTACAGTTAAATGTTCTTTTTGGTGATGTAAGTGGCCTGTGGCGTGGCGTTGGACTAAACGGTTGAAAGTCAGCTTGTTATCAAGGAGGCATCCCCTGACATCTTTTCCATAGGCATTTTTTCTTCATGTTCCACCGTTGCTTTCGACCGCATTCTGTTGGAATAACGGGCGTGTCATACTCCTGGTCTCTGAATGGCATGGTCGGAACAAAGGCTTAGACTTGTTCCTTTGCATCTCTTTTGTTCCCCGAAAATGGTCGTTTTAGTTAACATAAATACGAGCTTCGTAGATTGTACACTTTATCTATTTGGCATCTACCTGCAAATACTGAGTTGTTATCTTGTATCTAGCTTATCTTTAATTCTCGCATTCTACAGGGACAAATACCCTTCAAAGCACGACCTCCACTTTGTTTTCGACGCCTGAGACAGTGCAATAGCTCACATCCCCAGACTTATTAATGCCATTATCCATGGGTTCTGTAGTACCCGGGTTAGAATTATTATGGGCATTATACACTCAAAGACTCGATTGCGTATATGAGACGTAGAATAACAATATTTTGAGGTGCATAATATGCACAACCTCAGGCTGCACCCCGACACAGGATGGATGATTCGAGCCAGGCAACATGCCCAACTTCACGAAACTACGTTTTGGATGTTGCGCGGTTCGAAGAGCCGCTTGAGAACCCACACATCGAGCGGCATTTCGACGCATCTCAAGTTGATATTATCTTGACACTGGACCCAGGCTGCGGGGTGCACCACGGGGACAAATGATACCACCCTCATCCCAGGATGCCCTAAGCCTACGACACTCGTTTTCCCTTTCCCTTCAACTCGGAGGCAGCTACAGGCCACGACAACTCCGTTTAGTCGATTTTTGTGATTCTGTTGCAAGTCTGCAAGTTGGCTGGTCTGGTTGGGTTCGTGCCAAGAATTGTGGTAAAGCTCACAGGGAGGAAATCAAAGTTATGTATACGTGCTCGTTGGGTTGCTAAACGCCGACGTCAATGGAAACTGTTCGCACATTCCGCCCCTCGCCCTTAATCATGAGACCCAGGTACAATGTTCAAGGTACGATGTTCAAGTTGGTCGTAACTTGTCCATGGAGGCTTCGCTGCCTCAGGAAGGTAGGTCCGCGGTAACCTAAATTACCTCTACTGCTGTATCAATCGACTAATGAAAATTTAGCTCTCCTACCATAGTACCACGGTTCAGGACGGACGGCTCTTTATTGGATTATTTTAAAGTACAGTGATGAAATTCGATGGACTTGTCGTTCTTGTCACACACAGTCGCACTGCTTATGTAATGTCTAAGCGCTAGAAAAATCGCTCTCTTGAACAGTCACCTAGAGTGCTTCGTCACTAAAACTTTTGCGCATTCAGGCTCGCCTGGCGTTATATTGTATACAAGACTATAATGGGCGTTGTTGTGTGATGATGATACTAAAAGCCCGTTCGGCTGTCCCTTGTGATCTGATATCCTGATTTTGACGGTGAGTGGGTCGCACAGCTCAGCGTAATGGTGACTTCTGAACCTGGTAGTCGCCACACAGCGCAGAGTTTCGCATGCCCTTCCCGGCGCGCGGGAAGCACCCGACGAGAAGTTGGTGCTGAAGGACGATCGATGGTGGCCTCGTGTGCGGTGGTCCAGCCGCGGTTAGCTGCTGGGATGTCGGGTGTAGAGAAGGAGAAGGCAGGGGGTGCTTGGGGCGACTGAGGCGGAGCGCGGTATCGAGTAGCGAGAGCACCGCGCAACGCGCAACAGCGGGAGAAGGGAGAAGGGGCGTGGTGATTGCTGTGATTGTTGCACACGCTCTGTAACATCGTGGGTCGGCTGTGCGTGATTCAGTGCCGCGATCGTCTTACCGACCAGCGCACAACCGCACACGAGTGCACATAGCTCGGGATCCTGTTTTATTCTGGCGGGGGGATCGCACGCGCACAGGTTCCAGGACAAGAGACTGTACAGGCAGAACGTAATCGTGCATGATCCACTCTGAGCAGCCGTCTTGCGTCTGCAGTGTCGAGTGTTTTACCAAGTCTGGCTATGCCTCGAGGCTGGCTTGATGTATTTTCTGCGTCACTGTGCTAGGCAATGAGGTCGGTCGAAATACTCGCGCATGGATTGGCCCATCCTCGTTAGACGCATGGCCCTGATTCTCGTATTATTCTAACTTGTTAGTTTGCAATGAATGCACTGCCGCATCTAATTTCTACTACACACTATCGGAGATTCGAGATGGATCACGAGATTCGGCGTGCACGGCGACATGTAGGGATTCATGGTGCAGTAGCGCCGACTGCAGATTAATTAATTGTGAATTCAGCGTGTCCGAAAATAGCTGATATGATGATGGTATGGATCGATAACGAACAAGGGAATTGAGTTTCTGGCGCACGATGACTGTAATATGGTTTGGGTCATGGCTCGGGAAGGTTTGTGCGGGCTGTATCTTCCAGCACTGCTTAGTGTGTATTTGCAATGACATGGTACAGGAGTGAGACATCTGTGAACGGTAGAGAAACCTGGCTTGACAGGTGGAGTTGCTTATTCCGTATGGTTGGCATTTCGACATGAGAAAACAGGTAATTGCGGTATAAGCCGACAGTGATTGATCTGGAAGCGTGACAGACTCTCAGGACTCCCGGCACTGGCATCCGCGTTAATATTTCCGAGCAGCAGGCACCAGCCCTGAATGGCGTAATGTGATATGTAATGCAGAGATAATGGCTAAACGGCAGGTCTCAAGGATTTTCAGCGAGCTTAAAGGAAGGTCTGAACATAAAGGGGTCTCATGTCTATCGCGCCATTAAGGTAGCTCCTGTGCAAAATGAACAGCGGGCGAGCCAGAGCTATCGTGAGCCACTTGCTTTATTACACGTTTCCGGGGCCTCTACTGCTCCGAAATCGCGACCGACGTTTATTAATGGAAGTCGCCAGCCCTTGCATTTGAAATGACTCTGCGGTAACGCACGTTTCTGTTCTGGCCGTTGGGGGCCCGGGGACACGTATATCTGGCTGTGCTTCCTGCAATAAACGTACATGTACGGAAGATGGCAGGGGTGCGGTGACCGGCATTTCGAACGGAATAAAATCACATTGTGGACTGGAGCTTGGTAGGGGTATGGAACTGCAGTTAACGGCATAGCAGGGGTAACTATCAAAGTAGCGTTCGGATCCAGTTCGAATGGCTGAGCGGACGCCTGGCAAACTAATGGAAGACCAGTCATAACCTTCCGACGACCCTATCAAGGATAACATTGATTGCTGCGTAATATCTCCGAAGAGGTTCTAAGCTTCAGAACTCGGTGACCGGGTCTTGAGGGAAAACGCCTGCATAGATGAAGTAGCCATAAGTCGAAAGGGATCGCCGATAAATAATCTCAGACATCAGATAAAATGAATCCATTAAAACACTAATAGGGCCGTCGCGTCCACAAATAATATACCGTAAACCTTAATGAACCGGAAGCAGATTGTCAGAGAGATTGAGCAAGGAAACATGAACAAGCTTCAGTTCCCGAAACCGAACCGCACAACTGTCACCGGGTCTTTCTCGCCCAAACAAGCAAGTCCTCGAAGAAACACCAGAATCTGTCTTCTGTTCCATGCTTCCACATCTGAGGCTGAGCACGGAAACATTAACAAGCTTCAGTGCCCGAAACCGAACTGCACACAACTGTCACCGGGTCTTTCTCGCCCGAACAAGCAAGTCGTCGAAGAAACACCAGAATTTGTCTTCTTTTCCGTGCTTCCCCCGTCTGTGGTTGAAAAAAGAAAGGGGCGCGCGTATGATATCTCCTTTCGTTTCTGGCATTGATACACGTGCTGGGTAGAAAAAATACGTGCGTTTGGGCGTAGGGTGGGGTGGTACGCCGGGAGAAATAGGTGATGAGTGGAGAGGAGCTGCCTAAACCGGGGGTGTATGTTGGAATAATATATGTTTCGAGCTTGCGCCGGATCATCGTTAAAGGAGTAAGAACAAGGATTCCCGGAGGATCACGCGAAGTAAATGACCCAAAGTGGGGTGCTGCATTTCGGAGAAGAGAAGGCGTCGGAAATGACCCTGCACAATGTATCTCCTGTCTCCCAACTGGATTCACGGTTTCGCGATTAATGTCCCTCATTCGCTGCCACTGTCCGCATATGGAAGATGTGATCAGAGATGCTTCGGAATCAGAAGGACTCACTGTATGCGGGAGTATATCGGCAATTTGACCCAGCATTGTGGGTGCGTCCCCACGTGCTGGGGTTGCTGCCGAGCTGCTGCAGCCGAACTGGGCTGAAGCGCCGAGGGAAGCAACGGTTCCGGGGGAGAGACCACCAAGGGCATCCGGCATCCCGCCTGAGTCGCACATTGTCCCAAAAAGCAGCACTGCACGCACGCACGGCCGCCCGCCGCCTGCCGTCGTCGCTGCCCTCGCTGCCGCGATCATCGTGACTCCCAACGCCGGATCCCTGACTCGGGACTTCTGGCACTTGGCGGGCAGGCACGCGCCATGAGGCGTTTATTGGCACTTGAATGGGTGGGGTGGTGACAGGTCCCGTTTCAAACGCATTTTTCGTTCATTTGAGTTGGACAGGCTGTGCGCTGTGTGTCGGGGCCGAGTCTGAATGCTAGTGCAATCGATGTCCGGGTGCAGACCTGGCCATCGGGCAGATCGAGATAGGGTTTTGACGAGGCCAATTAATGAATCCAGGTTCCGTTGTGATCGCGCGATGTGGAGTTGATTTCCCATCAGAGGAGAGCGAAGTGCAGTGATTTCCATTGTCCGGCGCTGTTCTTTCAAAAAAGCTTTTCCTGGTACATACTTTACGTACACACGCGTGCTGCACTTGACAATGGCATAGGGAAAAGTGCACTGTGGACTCTAGGCCAGACTAGCACACGCCATCAGGCAGAGATAAATGTCGCCAGCGAATTCTCTTGGCACACCTCCCGGGAAGGATTCGGAAGCGGAGTTTAATAAGAGAGTGTGTGAAGCTCGCATATTGACAGTCAATGATGGGAGTGGGCTTCTGATGCAACGAATAATTCAAACGTTCATGGAGTGCCATACTAGTCACATTTTACAGCATCAGATATATCTTTGAATATGCGCCTTAATAAATGTCGTGACCATGACCTGAGACCTTGGCGGAGTTCAGCTGAACATGAAAGTTCAATGTATAGTCGGTTAGGTTAAAGTTCGCAGCCAGTGTCGTGATAAACTTTCTTCCGTTGAATTACCGTAGTCTACTTTCGGGGTCTGACCGGAACCACTTATCGTGTTTCTCCGCAATTGATCGTCCACGTTAGGCTAGATGATATTCAGGTTAATACCCCCCAAATCAACCTACACAACACATATTCTCACTCCGAATAATGATTGTGGATCGAGGGACATCTTGCCTTTTGCCAGGGCCAGAGCGTGGTTAAATCCCGGGACGTCTATTTTAATAAAGTTGCCTATCTTCATAAACGCCTTTTACTGGTGCCCGGTGAATAAACAACAGAGAACATATTTGCATTTCCCCGAGTCAACGGTGCCGTAATCTTTTACCTAAACCCGCAAGATCTTGGGTCCAATTCCAATCCCATGTGAAGCGCGAGCATATTCTGACCACTGGCAGGGGAGGGAGGAAATCATCTAACGCAAAATCTTCACAATTCGGTATTTCAATTAAGAAGCGTGTAAATGTGTTACTAGCTGTATTAAATAAAACCATCAAGTCTCAAATGAACAATGGGCTTCTTCCTCTCGAAAAACTGTCTGATAAATAAATATAGGACCGTCCCGTCGTCACATCTCGGTCGAGTCCAGCACGTATTGCTTTCGTTATTATGCTGATTGTTCCTTGCCGATTTAAGGAGAAGCCCCAACATGAATTCGATGACATCGGATATCGGCATCCATCGGAGAATTCTCATTAATATTTTACATGGATGTGAGCTCCTACTAGGAAGCTTGTGCACGGATTATTCTCGCTGTATGCGCGTCTCCTATATATAGCGGATAAACAGCGAACAAATAACTCTATGGTGGTCCTGTTATTATGTTCGACGACGATTTTTGGACGGGATAGGTAGCTCCTACTTTGCGTGACTGATGGATGTATTCACGCGGTCAGAGGTCAAGTCGCTTCGCCGGATGCACGATATGCCCATCGCCCATCTAAATCGAGATCGTGCTGGGATCACATTCAGTCCAGATCTCATCGATGCAAGCAGGCAGGGACCGTAATACCCCCTCCCCCGTGAAAGCAAGCGAGTCAGCCTCCAGACCTCCAGCGAATCGATCAAAAAGCACCAGCTACCGAACAGAATGGCGCACAATAAATGGGGCCAGCATGCATTATGGGGATTCGCGAACGGGCTGGCCAGGGTCTTCTATCCTGGCCAAACCGTATCTGCAGCCGGGATCTAATTCGCCATTTCCCGAAACCTTAATGAATCTGAGCACTGACGAAATCTGAATTCCGAGGTAACTATAATGGGCCTGTTTCGTCGACCCTGCAGTTTCGGGCTTCGAAATTCAGTCGCTACGGAAAATTCGCCTCTTGTGCTGGGCGGTGTGGCTATAGCAATGGGGATACGCTGCTCTCTATTCTGTTGCCATCACGGGTAACACGAACGAAAAACGATCTCGGTCGCTGGCGTGTTGAGCCAACTCATCATGACGTCACGCGTTACTTGATGGGGCTTTTTTTTTTGCTCGGTTCTTAATTTTGGGATAGGGGCTGTGCGTTGGGGACAGATGGAATAGTGTTTCGGATATGTATCAGGCGACCCTGCAATTATATGGTAGATTTCCGCACTACAAAGCCCACTTCCATTGTATTTCGTTTCAAGTTGACTGTTGGGCTGTGTATATGGCTAGTGGGTTTGGGTTTAGAATGTGGGCTGGATTAGGCTTTGGAATACTCGTTGTGCTTCGCCTCCACCCTTGTTCTTCCCATATGGGATACGACAATAAGAGTTGCAGCAGAGCGATCAGTCGGGAACCACGAATCAGGAATTGAGCTCAATGTGTCATTCCGTGGGGCCTGAGGGGCTGACCCCAGTTCTTAGATTGAAATTTGTCGTGCCGGGCTCTTCCTCGGTCCTTGCCAGGCTCGGTCGGCTGATTAAAGTTTTAAGGTTCAATTTCGGTACAGAACCCAGAGAGGCCAATATAGCCATATGATCCCGCTAGTGGCAGACCGGAGGAACCCAGGGCGGGGGTCCAGGCGGTCACGCGGGTGACCATCTTGATCGCAGTGGCGGAAAAGAAATGTATTGGGCCCATCAGCCGAGAGTGTGTTATCAGGCAGGGGCGGCGTGGATCCAGGGCCGCGAGCCAGAGCGACCGGGTTCGGGAGGCCGAGGAAGGCAGAGGATGCGCTCCCACACGCTGCGAGCATGGGTGTGCGACCGGACGGTGCTCTCCACTCAGCAGGCTGGGCTCCATAAATGCCCGAGATACCAGGAAATCGATGATCATGATCTGCTCGATCGGGAATAGGCGGATAAGGCGCGATATTATTGGCATCAGTGTATCCTACTTCTATTCAGTTTGCGATCATCTGGAGAAAAAACCCCGCTGCGCCAAGCAAAGCCCTCACGAACGTGGCTGGCCCGCAGGCAGCATGCACTGGGGCGAGAGCATCGTCACGCTCGGGTTGGACGACTAGCGACGGTGGCAGGGATCGGAGGGGTGCCGTAGGGCCGGAAATGAGGTGAATGTAGGGCTTCGCAAACGTCGAAGGAAGACGAATGTGTAGTCATTTCCAGGTGACGCGCATGATAGTGATCTTCCTAATATGGGGTCCTTACGTTATTATTGAATTCACTCGCTTCTTTTCTGATTATGATCCGCCCTTTATGGGTAGCGTGATTAAGGAATCGGGGATTCCACGGCTGTACCCAGCTTCTCGGATCGATAGGGACGTGGCTCGATGATACGGAAGTCGTGTGATTATTCAAACTTTCGTCAGGCTAATATATTTATTTACGCCGAGCACACCATTCTCGTGTAAATTGCAAACGCACTTTGTTGAAGCACTGTGCCATGGTGTGACTCCCTCTTAGCGACACTCATGTGCCATGGCAACCAACTAGGCTCCGCCGAGTGGCTCGACTCAGTTCCATGGCTGCTGTCGCTTTGCATGGCTCAGCTCGCACATCATGGGGGACCCGGGAACAAGCCGAGTGCGCCACATGGGAGGGAAAACAGATTGGCCACAAAAAAGAGGGCAGCCGCATTGTTTGGTGTCAGGCACTTCGGTTCGAGAAGATTCTTCGGCTATGCGCCAGCCTTCCCGGTGACCTACCCATATTGCAACGCGAACACGTGTAGGTGGCTACAAGGGGATTACCGGGGATACCCATGATTACCACCCCGACCGTCTGGCCCGGAGATAACGGGCGCTACGCTTCATCCGGTTTTCGGGGTCTCTTTTTTCCAGCGACACCCAAAACGGAGGCCAACGTCCGAAAACCCCCCCTTTGTCTCTCCCCAACACCTCCCCAACAGAAGCTCGCTCCCCTTCTCTCCACCGCTCCCAGCCCATGTCCACCAACGCGAAGTATGTGGGAGGAGGAGGGGCTCATTCACCCAATGTGTAAGTGTCAAGCTTTTCTGAATAAGATCTAGTCGGGCCAGTCGGACCCAGGATATCGGCACGCTCAAAGTTCGAAACGTGTGGCCGGGCGGCCCAAAATGGGTACTTAGGAACTCTTCATTCTTTCCTGGTGCCCCATCCTCAACCGCACTTTTCACTGACCAACGGTATGTCTGCCAACAGGGAGTACGAGCTCACCGTCAGGCAGCAGCCCAAGCAGGTGTGTTTCCCCCTATCTCGCTCACCACCCACGCTCTGCTGACCCACGACCGCTTTCCAGGCGCGCATGTGCGGAGTGGGGGGAAAATGTGCGCTCCAGGTCACTCACTGCCAAAACGCGTCTTCCGACTGATCCTCTCCACTCTAGCTGACCGCCGCCCCATCGACCCGCCCCCCATTGTGCAGCTGCGCGTCATCACCCATGCGACCCCAAATCCCCCGGCCCCGCCCCAGCCCAACGGGCTCAATTCCTATCTGCAAAACCCGTATTACTTCATGTTTGCGTCCCTCGCTGCCCCAGACACAGACGAGGAGCTGCATCTTCTCAAGGACGGAAAAACTCGCTGCACAACTGGTTCAGTCGTCTCCAGCCTCTACCATCTCAAGGACTCAGAGAACGGAGGCCAGGACGCCGGTTTCTTTGTGTTCCCGGACTTGAGCGTAAGAACGGAAGGCAGCTATCGACTCAAGTTGACGCTATTTGAAGTTATTGGGTATGTCAGACAAATCTTCATCGTCCGTTGAAACAGCCTGATGGTGCATGAGGAGCAGTGGCCAGGTGCATCACTGTAAGTCAATTTTTTCGAAACCGTTCTATGTCTTCACGGCAAAGAAATTTCCCGGTATGGAGGGTACGTTGCTTTCCATCAAGTGTATCCGCTGCTGCTAATGCCACGTCCAGAGTCCACCAACCTATCATGTTCCCTCGCAGACCAGGGAATCAAGATCCGCATCCGCAAAGACATTCGCGTGCGGAAGCGACCGTCTCGGGATGACGATTCTGATTCCGAGGACGACGAGGACAATGATTCGGACGACCCCAAAACCAAGCGGCGCGGAGGGAAGAGCTCCCGCAAGTCCAAGCGCGCCCGCGTCGGCTCTGTCAATGATGGTCCTACACAAGCTGCTCCTGGTGCACCCACCGGACCCTCTGGCAGTAGCGAGTGGAACGTCATTGACCCGGCTCTTGGTCCCTCTTCTGCGCCACCTCACTCTGCGCCGTACTATCCCCCTCACTATGGCTACCCACCCCCTGCCCCCGGCGCACCTTATCCTGATCCTCGTGGACCGCACCCTCACGATCCGGCGTACCATCATCCGCCGCCTCCACACGCGCCGCCACCCCACTATGCATATAACGCAGGTGCTGGATGGGACTACCACCGCCAACCCCCTTATGACATGAGCAGGGGTTACCCGCCACCTGGCGCGCCCGGCTATGGCTACCCTCCTCACTATGAAGGGTACGCTCCTCCACCTCCCCCCCACCAAGGGCCACATCCACCGCCTGCACCCGCGGCAGAGGTTGCACCCCCCGCGCCTCCGGCAGCAAAGTCCTCCGCGACCGGAGGAGCATCTGCTCCTGCACCTCCACCTCCTCAAGGACATTACCCAAGTAGTGCGCCGTCACAATCAGCTCCACCGTCTGGTGCAGCGCCGGCCTCTGGTGCCTCTGCGGCACCGACAACGCCGACGACTGCGCCGCCTGCAGCTCCTTCAAGTGCCCCGCCCCCACCTACGCCTACGTATCCAACCCAGTGGGGGCAGCAACCGCCACCCTCCAGCCAGCATTATCAATACCAGTACCCTCCACCGCAATACGGCAGCAGTGCCGCGTACGGACACTATCCCCCTCCGCCCCCGCATCAGCAACCCTACCCGCCTCCTCCTGGTGGAAGCCAGTCGTCGTACCCGCCACCGCCGCCGGCTGGAGCCGGTCAGCCACCCTACCCGCCACCGACCCAACAGGGACCGTACCCTCCGCCCCAGCAGCAACCACACCAGCAATACACCCCTCCGACCGGCCAGCAGCCCTCAGCCCCTCCGGCTCAGCCAGGAGGGCACCAGCAGCAGAGCGGATATCAGTATCCGCCTCCTGGAGCGCCGCAGCAGCAGCCCCCACAGCAGCAACAGCAGCAGCAAGACTGGTATGCGTATCAGCGGGGCGGGTACTACGACAACCGCTATCCCCAGGGCCAGCAGCCGCCGAGCGGCAGCGAGAGCCCCGACAGGCAGCAGCCGGGGCAGCCGCACTCGGGCCAGACGGGCCAGCAGCAGCATTCGGCGCAGCCGCGACCGGCCAACGGCGAGGGGGGGCAGGGCGCGGACGGCAAGAAGCTGCATCTTGCGCCTATTAGGGACGGCTCGCCGAGGAGCGCGGGGGGCAGCGGCGAGACGAACGGGTATGCGGTGCCGCATGCCTCTGCGCAGAATGGGCATCATAAGGAGGGGGCGGCTGTGCAGGGTCCAGTGCCAGGGCAAGGGCAGGGACCAGGGCAGGGGCAAGGGCAAGGGCAAGGGCAAGGGCAAGGATCGGGCCAGCCACAGGGCCAGGGGCCGCAGGATGCGCGGTACGCAGCGGGGAAGCGCAGCGGGGGGTACGAGACGCGCTCGCAGGGCCAGCAGCCCCCGCCCCCGCCGCCGTCGCAGCAGCAGCAGCAGTCCCCGCCCCAGACGCACCGCGAGTATTCGGGCAGCTCGGTGTCGCGTGTGCCGCCGCACCCGCAACAGGTCGCGCCGCACCAGCCGCAGGTGCCGCGGCACCAGTACGAGACGCGTGCGAGGGGGTATGAGCCGTATCCTGCTGCGCCGTATGCGCAGGATGGGCGGGGACGCTACAGGACGCCGCAGGAAAATGGGGCGGCGGCAGCAGCTGCGGCTGCGGCGGGGAAGAAGAACCCGCTGAGTATTGGGAGTATTATCTCGGAGAGGCGAGATAATTAGGGGGCTGTTGTTGCTTGTGTGTGTGATTATCCTCAGTGAGTGGGTGCGCCCCTTGTTTCTCCGGGGAAGGGTAGCAGGTGCTGATTGTTTTGTTTTTTCCCTGTTTCGCTCTTTTATTGTAGATTAGTTTTGTACAGTACCATGCAACACCGTTTCTGTGACCTTGTGAAAATATTATACCGTATGGCCCCCCTTTTCGTGTATTTCCTTCCTTGTGTGTTTTGTCGCTCTTCTCGACCTTCTCATCTCGTCTCGTTCTCGCTTCCTCGTATTGCCATCCTTGTTTCACACGCTACTCGAATGATATCTCTTTTGTTTTTTGTTTCTTCTTTTCTGGTCTGCTACCTCGATTTCTCAGGTGTGTGCTGTCTCCCTTTTTTCATATCTATCATCCTGAATCACTCGCCTCTAGTCTCGAACCCAAGACGGTCGTCCGGTATAACAAACCACAGCCGACAACTGACAATACAATACCGCCGCGCTATACTTTCAGACTGTTTACTCACCCCCCAAAAAATTGTCGGCGCGCGTTTTTGCTTATTTCGTCTCGTCTCGTCCCCTCACGTTTCTCCTCTTCTTTTTAAGTACTGTGGGTACATACACAGTGTTGTCGTGTTTGTTGCGGCCTCGTCGAATATATCATATTCTTCTTCTAAAAGGTATCCCTGCGTTCTACCTGGGCCCGTCCATTGCTATGCTCCACGCTATCAGACTCTGCCTGGCTGTCTCTATCTTATTGGAGTCAGTTTAATACTGCGTTCGTGTGTTGGCGACACATTCGATTTGAAGACATGGCGTGACGCGACGTGAATTCATAATTCTCTTGTGTCTCCATCTAGTTGTCGTGAAATCGAGTGCTACAATATATACTACTCTAACGTGACTATGTAATACAATGGGCAGGACGAGACAAAAGCAAAGGGACAAAAAGGCGTGTTGGGTCACGTGCCTCCTTCACAATGCACCATCAGCTTTCCTTTCTGTCCTTATACCACGATTTATCTTTCTGTACTGTGCCTCGATACACGACTCTTACGAAACCCGCGCGCTCCGCTGTGAGGATCCACGTTACGCGATGCGCAATTATGCGCACCTCTGCTTCCATCATGGGATTTTATCTAGCCTTAGCCACGTATGTGACTTTGGTTTCTCAGGAGTCAGATCTTATTTTATTGATTTGACTGGGTTGATGACAGTATGAAAGTGAAGGCTCCGTCGACATTCTCCGGAAAAGGGTCGTGTTACATGCCTATCTTTGTTTTTTTCGCACCCTTGTTTGTCTCAGTTGACCGAAACTGCCTCTTACTCATCCTCGTATGTCACTGGCTCTCATCTGAGTGATTGATCACATCTTCCTGGTTTAGTTTCGGCACCATCATCACTGTGCATGTCACATATACCTAACACGAAGCTGCTTTGGCACATCTTGGTTTGGTCTGTCTGGTTGGGTGTTGACAGGCGATCTCTATCGTGACATGCGTGAAAGACGAGATACCGCAGCCTCGGCCGTGAGCGACGAGGTGCCTCTCTTTCCGTAAGCAAGTCCAGCCCTTGTCCATCTTGCCGTGTCTAGTTCTTTCTTCATGAACTAACGTGGGCCGCCGCATCGGGTGTCAGCACCGGCAACTATGTGTGTCTGATAGTGACGTCATGTATACTTGTTGTAATCGGCCGGCTTTGCCGCTATGCTCATCATCATCATCATCATCCTCGCCGATCGTGACCATGCGAACACAAACACACACTCGGATCCTTGTCCCTCGCCAGGTATTCGACTCCAGGCATTCCTCCCGACGATGTCCACATTGGGTTGAGGAACATCCTGGCGATCGAGAGGACCCGGTCTTTCTCAAATCGCCATGGGCGTTCCTTGCCTTTGGTGTTGGCCAACTGTACCTAGACCGTGGCACGGAGTCATGACCCAAGACGATCGTCGAGGGTCATTTCTCCTTGTCACGACTGGACTCCATCTACTGACAGCCCTACAAGACTCGCTTGCATCTCCGTCATGTTTCCCGAGCATTCCCACTCCCATCGGCTCAGGCGGGATTGATCCTCGTCACCAAGTGAGAAGGATCAAAATGATGGCATGTGAGCAGTCCCAGTTAACGTCTTCAAGGATATATGTGAAATTTACATCTCAGGACCACCCACGGGAAATATCCCCGTTTTCCCAAGAAGAAGCAATTCAGCTTGCGTTCTCCGCACGCTTCACAGGCAATGCCGCTTTTATCAATATTGAACCGGATCGTTTTCCGAATCTTCGCTTTCTTCCATCTGCGTCGCTTCTCTGGGCGAATAAAAGTGTGTCCGTATCGCGTTTGTCTGTACGTTGTACGCTAAAATTGCCCATGTTGTTAACGCAAAATGCGCAGTTCTAATAATAACTCTTAGTGAGTGATAACTCCACTAAGTATATATAAGTATCTACCTAATAATAACTATAGGTAGAGTAAGTATCATGACTAGTGACTAATAGAATAATCCTTTACATACCTCTTAGTGAGTGATAACTCCACTAAGAGGTTACGCGTTTGAAGGTATAACTATATATAGTATGCCTCGCTTAGTGGGAACTATACAGTTCCCCAATATGTACTATGTTCCAGCTTACCAAATATGGCTTATGTAACGCCATTACTTCAACACATGTGCCCTTGAATGCATGTGTCGATTAAACGTGACATGATACATACTTTTTTCTATTTTAAACTGCATCCTCACACCTTACACTGTCAATTTTCAGACCAACTTGAATATGAGTGATGTCTGACAAGGGCTGTTATATTACGTAATACGAATGACAAATAAGTGATCTCTGAAATGTCTAACAAAGCTTCCGTTGACTTGGGATAGCGAGGGATTGCAGCCATTAGGGCCCAGGGCTGCCGCGGTGTGGAATTACTGCGTAGTTTGGCTATTTGGATATGTTTAGACTTTTATCCGTTTACAACGAGTACCGTCATTTCACTCGGACAAACGGAAAGTTATTCGGTCTAGGAACAGCACCACGAAAATTTTACATCTTGGGCTTATTGGTAGTAATCTCCACCGTGATGACGTTATAGCAGCTTGGTGATCTAACTCGCGTCGGCGTATACGCCTGCGTCAAAGCAACTCTAAAAACGACATCGATGATTTTCGTTTGCAGCAGCACGACAGTTAGGCAACTACGGCTCAGCGCTGGCCGTCAGTATATTTTGAAACTGGCGGTACACCGTATAAAAAAGAACACGAGGAACGATTATTGTTCGGGATGGGCGTATCTCAGATTTATTGCTACAGTGAGATCGGATTTTTTTCTTTTAGAGTGATAGGTTCAACTAAAGGCGTGTGTAATGGGTTGAGCTGATAAGGGATGCATGTTTCTTTAAAGACGATGATACTTTCTGGCTAATATCGAATAAGAGTTTTTTGCAGCCGATTATACGCTTAGCTATGGAAAAAGGGGAGTTTACTCCATGCAACGATAGAACCTGCGAGCGAACTCCTAATTCTTAGCCACGCTGCAAATATTAGTGTTGAGACACTACACTATTTTTCACCCGGAAACCGAAATTGTCGACCATATATATTACAATCGTCACGGAGCTTGCTTGGCCTGAAACGGCAGCCATGTGTTAATGAACCTCCTAAAGTCTTGCATAGGCTTTGATACACTCACTGGCTCCGAGTGTGAGTATCTATCTATTCTCATTAGCAATCAGTCGCGAACTCGGGCGGAACGTCATATGTGAAGGAACAGGAGGGATGGGAGGATGGAGTTGGCGAATGTGAGTATACATGTCGCTATGACCTGGTTGGTTGGGGTTTGACTCGTGATGGTCTTTTGTTTTCTTTTTTAGAAAATCTGCATTATTTTTACAATGCACTGGGTGTTTTGAGGATACTCTTCAGACAAGTCGGAAGACTTTGAAGGACCTGGAACACATCCGTTGTATTATTTTTCACCATCATACCTGATTTTGTCATCAGAGTTTGGCTCGGGAGCAGACTTTTTGTCTAGGCAGATATGAAATGCTCACTGGGATACTTGGGTCGAAGAGTGTTGAAATAGACTCGTGCGCCCAAGCTTAAGTTTATTTAAACTAACACAAGGACACTAAACAACACTGTCCCATCCCGTATCAAGCTTATATGACAGTACCCAGCCATACCGTACCTTAGAACATGTATTACCATCTCAGCTGTATGCTAACCGAAGAGTATTTAACTACGACAGTTACACATCCATACCTCAGTCGAATCACCCTTACATGTCGACTGAGGTATGTTATTATCTTCTTGATTATAGTCACAATAGCTTAACAAAAGCATGTCATAGTATATTTGTTATAAAGAGTCAATTACTCCTTGAAGCTGTGTCCAAATTCCTTGGCCTCAATTTCTGAACTCCTGAGTAAGACCTTACGTACAATTTTCCCAGACATTGATCTGTACTTCTTTTAACCATGTGGATCATCAATTTTCATGAACACTCTTGTATACCACCTCCTCACCTCGAATGAACCTATCTAAGTAAATGTATAAGTTTTGGTATCTCAGATGGTTATTGTATCACCGACAGTTGGGCCAATAAAAAGGGAGGCAATCCATCATGATAGGGCCATATATTGCCATTTTGACCAGACACTAGATATTAATATTACTCAAGGAAGGGCTAAAACTAAGGATGTGCCAATTTGAGTGGTGCACAAGGTATATTTGACCAGGAAACTGTACACTAATTGTAACAGTTCTCATGTTTTGAGGATCTAATGTCCAATATAATTTTATTTTGATAATTTCCAATACAAAATTGATGAAGTATCTACTTATTTGGAAAAAAGAAACATGTTGTGGCAGCACGACACCCTGCACAGCACTTTCCTATAGCCCCCAAAAGAGGAACCATCAGACTGTTGGACAAATTCAAATGTATATGTATGAAACCCGACAGGGAATTATCAGAAGAAAAACAGAGAGAGATCTGGTCGTGAAAAGAAATGGTATTGTGTTCAATGTGTTGCATGAGCGAAATGACTGTATCTTTTTATTGCCATGCTTCTCACACACACACACACTCTGCTGATCCCCCACTCTCCCATTTTTTTGTCATCTTCACACCTCATCAATGGATCTGCCCTTTGCATCCCCTATCACTACATACCCCAGGCCTGTCGCCACAAAAAGTTACGGGGTGACAAAGAAAGCCCTGGGGTGCTTGGATTGATAAAGGGAGGGTAGAGACATGCATGGATAGGTGCAAGGGATGTAGACAAAGGAAACTAGTGTGAGCCGCTTATCGGATTCTGTGATCTTTCATACTCTGTCCATACTTACCCACATGTACAAAGCTGTGACGGCAACCGGCACCTGTTCTCCAATACTTCCTTTTTTTCTCAGAATTAACGTAATATTTGTATGAGGCTGACTGTTTCTTTTTGCTTTTGTTACATGCTGCGAAGTAGACGTCCATTCGCTTTGACATGTTTGGTGCATCAAAGTGGCTGTAAGACTTGAAGGCATGTAATCCAACAATGTATCAAAACTCAGACTGGAATTTATTTGACTTCCCAGTGTCACTCCGTATAGCTATATAGAACCTGTATCCAAAAGCAAAGCAATCAAAGTAGTGTACTAAGCATAATATATCTTAGCTTCTGAGCATGATTGCATATTGCATTGATCCAAAGTGGGAGTGGCCATATTCTAATTGTCCTTGGATAATTGCAATATATGCAGAGGTATCCTTCCAAAGTTTGATTGACACATTCAGTTTGTCTGTCACCTTCTGGATGGTATCTGGATGTCAAGACCACTGGGGTTAGTCAGGATCTGTGGGGTTGTCAAGATGAGCATTATAGAATCTAGTGGAATTGCTAATAGAATGACTTGGTGTAGTTTCTTGGTGTCCATAATGATAATACCATACATGACTAGATGAATAAGTGTTAAGTTCTGAACAAAGCTCCATGGATAGTCCCGTGGAGGTTTCCAGTAATTATTCTGAACACACACTTGCTTCCGGGAATTGTCCCATGGAGTCCCCGGGAAATAAGTCTAGGGAAAGTTCCGGGGATATTAGTACAAGGAACGGTGGTGTCAGATAATTACCAGAAAGGTATGGTACGGGCTGAATGGACTTGGCTTCAGCTTATAGGCTGCGCCCTCATACACTCATTCAGGTGTCCATATTTCGAGCTGACAGAATGCATACAGGAAGATGTAGATTCCGGAGTTCCTGTGGGAGTTCCGGGAATCAAGTGTGCAGACAGACAAGAGGACTAGAGACTGGATCAGGATGGAGGGTCAAACTTGTTTGGGGGAAAACTTGTTTGAGATTGAAACTGGATTCTAAGTACATGAAAGTAGCAGACTTATATAGACTTTGAAATGTAATAATACCAAATCCGGTATTAATAAGGGGCAGAACTATTAAACATAAAATGAAACAAGTAAATACTAAACTGGGAATTAGGGACAGAACAGAACGGGAGCAGAGAACGAATCATGACAGGTCATTTAACCATAACTGGAGTGGGGCTCAGTTAGAGGGGTTCCAGAAGTCTGGTCGGAGTCTGGTGACTTGGTGCACAAGATAGTGTCAGGTTGTTAGGATACGTACAGGGCGGGTTTCCGGAGAAACCCCCGGAATATCTGGTAGGACTTGGCTTCAGCTTATAGGCTGCACCCTCGCTAGATCATGTGGTCCAATTTCAGACGGACAGATGGGAATCCCGGGGAGTCCGGGAAGGGGTCATGGTCGAGGGGTCGTAGGTCGGAGGTTGTGGGTCGTGAGTCGAGATTAGTGAGAGAGATAGATGTGCCGGAGCCTGTGGGCTCCGACTAGTGCGAGCAGGGTGATTCAAGTAGGGTTTTAGAGTGGAAAATGTATTAGATTACTGGGGGGAATCTAAGCTGATTTTCTGACTGGATTGTATGTACAACATCTGCCAGTTTAAATAGACCATGGAGTGAATGTCATACCGAATCCAGTAATAATGAAATGAAATGAGCAAAACATAAAACGGGAATAGTAAACACCAATTTGGTGTTAGGAATGGGATGGAACGGAGCAGAGTCCAAATAGTGACAAATCATAAACCATAACAGGAAACGGAGCGGGAGTGGAGTCTGAATCATGACAGGTCATTTGACTAAAACAGGAATGGGGCTTGGTTAGAGGGATGACGGGTTTTCTGAGCAGGGTCCAGTGACTGATGCACGGGATGAGGTCGGCAATAGACATAGACGGAGTCCGGTGGGTTTTCCAGTGACTGAAACACAACGTAATGAAGACGAATGTAGACGAGTCTGATGTACGGAGTCCGGTGGGAATTCCGGTGAACTGATAATGGGTGCGTATAGGGTGCGGGTGCGTATAAGTTAGTGCCTGGAGTCTGGCAGGATTTCCGGTCATAACACAGGTATAGATAGGTTTGATGTGCAGGAGGTCCAGCAGAGTCCGGTGGGTTTTCTGATGACTGGTGTGTGAGATGCAGAGACAGATCATAACAGGAGTGGGGTTCTATGCTCTGTTATAGGGGTTCCAGGAGTCCGGTTGGAGTCCAGTGACTGGTACATAAGACACAGAGTGTCGGGTGTATATAGGGTGGAGTCCAGAGTCCGAGAGAGTCAGGCATAAACAAGTTGACGTGCAGGCTCTGGCAGGAACTCCAGTTGTAACTATACAATATAGAGGGTCGGGAGTATGTAGGATGGGGTCCGGGGGCCCAGAAGCTGGCGGGTTTTCCAGTTCCTGACAATAAGGTAAGTAGCATAAATTGATGTGGACAGTTTTATAGTGATGAAAGTAGGTTTCAGATTATGTAGATTTACCATGATAGACTACTCCCCTCTATGCTGGTGCTGATCTCCTTGATCTCACAGGAGTTCTATAAAAAGTTAGATGATCAACCCAAGCTGAAACAAGGCCTTAAACTATGTCTTATTCATCTTACAGGCAATGTCAAGGCATTAGAATATATTAAGATTTTGGTTTACCTCAAGGACAATGAATGAATGCTATTGCAATTCACTGTGGAAACATATATTGTTCATGAAATGATTGTCCTGATCCTTTTAGGGGAAGATTTCCATGTCAACTATGAAATAGGAATGCTCAGACCAGCCATTGGGTTTGCAATTGATTCTCCCAAGAAGGTCAGGGTTTATCCCTGCTATTTCCTTAAAGGAATTGCAACCTTTAACTTTCTCAGTCCATAAGACTCCCTCTGAGAGTAACTTGACTAGCCAATTGACTCTAACTTTGAAGCCAGATAAAGGAGTGTACACTGATAGAGTCACATGAGCATTAGAGGACTACACTATATATGAACCAGAATCCATTAGGTTAATACATATTTACACTGAGGATTTAATCAGTGATGAATGGATCATTGAAGGAGTTATTCTGCAAAACAACAATGGTACCATACTAACTGCCTCCACTCCCATCATTTCAAAGGATAACACTGTTCTTTTAAGAGCAACCCCTGCTGCCTGTGGTACTCATACTAGGCTAGCAGGGGGGAATCCAAAGCTGTATTAGAAATGATATATATATATATATATACAAACAGTTGTCTAACTCACCTAGCAGGAGGAAAACCAAAGAGAAATTGTCTAAGGACTCCCCCCTGCAAGGTGTGGCCCATAGGCACCCAGTAGTCTAAAAATAACTCTACCTACTGTAATAGGGAACAAGGATCCTTCTACCAGAGAAACATGGGCACTACAAGCCTCTGGAGGCTCCCCAAACATCAGGCTACTAAAGCATGATTCTAGAGTTAGTCACCTACTCCTCAGAGGTATTAGCAGGAGCAACTGATAACCATAATGAAAGGGAAGGTGATGGGAAGAAATAGGAAGGCCCAACATGGGACCAGAAGGTCTGGAAAGGGACCATCAGACTTGAAAAGCAGAGGGGTTGGGCTGTGGACTCAGGGGAGGCTTCAATAAGATGAGGAAATCATGGTTTGGAGGAATTGATGATGTTCTTGAGGGAGTCAGGATTTGTAACAATGCTACTCAGGGGCTGAACAGAGGGTCCACTTACATACAGTCCCATCTTTAACTAACCCTTCACTAGTCTCTTGTACTATTAGGCAAGGAGAGGCTGTGGTCTAATTCATGATGCAAAATACTGGGTGCAGAAGCCCAGATCACTAGCTGAAGGGAAGGAAATGGAATCAATGGCTACAAAAATTGCACATCTTATAGAGACTCTCTTGAAGTTAGAAGAGGATTGTACCTCTACATTCAAGCAACCAGTACTGAGCTCCAAAAATGACTCAATAGATGATTTCAGTCTAAGACTGCTAAACTCACAACTAATGAGGAATTCAGTGCTGAGGATCTTCATGAGTTAGTCAACTTGGGGCCATGTCACAAACATAACTGTCATGAATGTATAAGCTCAAATTTTGATAATATTCAATTTAACTTTCTTCAACATTCTGTTACAACCAGAAAACCCATCAGACTCCGGGCACTACTCTATATGCACCTGCACCCTATACACACCAGTTATCAGTTTACCGGAATACCTGCCAGAACCCAGATGTCAGATCTGTCCTTGCCCAACCTTTGTTACTTCATGTATCAGTCACCGGAATACCCATGCACATTGTACCTGTCTATCTCCGACCCTGTCCCATGCATCAGTCACCGGACCCTGCTTGGAAAACCCGACAGCTCTCTAACTGAGCCCCATTCCCATTATGGTCAAATGACCTGTCATGTTTCAGACTCTGCTCCCACTCCATTCCTGTTATGGTTTAATGACCTGTCATGTTTCAGACTCTGCTCTGCCCCATTCCATTCCTAACACCAAATTTGGTATTTACTTATCTTGTTTCATATTTACTAGTTTGGATTTCATTATTACTGGATTTGGTATGACATACATTCCACAGTCTATATAGCCTGGCAGATGTTGTATGTACATACAATCCAGTCAGAAAATCAGCTTAGATTCTCCCCAGTAATCTCAGTACATTTTCCACTCTAATCTCCTCTTTGAAACACACCACTATTTACCTTGTTGGGGCCCACAGGCTCCAACCTATCTAATACTCAACCTCTGACTCATCAGCACCTGACCCCTCAACCTCCACAGGATTCCTGCAGTCAACTCTCTGACCTCTCAACCCACCAACTACTCCTGGACTCCCTGGGATTCCCATCCACCCATCTGAAATTGGACAACACAATCTTGTGAGGGCACAGCCTATAAACTGAAGCCAAGTCCTACCAGCTTTCCCACAGGTTTCTCCATTCTGACTTGACTTCTGACTTGACTATTCTTCGACAATCTCAAATATCTTTGACTTGTCTCAGTTTGATATCATTGATGACTTCACTCTGATATCATATTATCATCATAGGTAAAAGATATATAGTATAAAAGGGCAATGATAGGAGCAAGGGAAGTCAATCAGAAAACGTGTACCATAATTATATTATTAACTGTATTATATAATCATCAAACTTTTCCGAGACCTTCTTTGACTTACTGTAATTATTTGTGAACCTCTGTGTCCTATATTTGCCTCATGCTTTATCAACGGGACAAATTAATACTTCATCAAATGAGGCCTCTGTATTCAATATTGTTGAAAATTCTTTGATTGTTTATTCGACTTTATTGAGTAAAATCTGATTCATTTCACCATACCAACGGACATTCTACCTCCTCTTAGTTCAGTACTGATGTCCAAGCCTTCAAAGTTCATGGATGATTAGGACAGGTCAATGTCAGAGCTGCTGTTCCCTTAAAGGATGGTGCTCAACCAATATCAGGCCTCACCAGTGAGTAGAAGGGTCATAGATGAACAGATGGATACCTGGTTTCAACAAGCATCATCAAACCTTCTAAGAGTACCTGGGGAGCTCTCACATTGATTGTCTATCACAATGGAAAGCCAAGGGTAGTTATTGACTACCAGAAAATTAATGCTCTCACAGTTCCAGATGAATTTCCACTACCATGCCAATCTGAAATCATATGAGTGCTGTCTGGATTGAGTATCTTGTCATCATTGCCCTGACAGGGTTCACTTGGTTAGAAATGCTAGAAGAGGATAAACCCAAGACTGCCTCACCAAGGATAATGGCAGTTCAGACAAATGCCACTCAGACTGAGAAATGGATCTCTGATCTTTCAATGAATAATGCAAACAGTTTTAGCTCCTTACTTATAGCTTTTCTGCTTAGTTTACATCAATGAAATTGTCATCTTTTCAAAAATGTGGGATCAACATTTACAACACTTACTGTAGATCAGGTGTTGCAAGCCATAGCTTTTGCTGAAATCTCTCCATTATCTCCAAGGAAGTGTTACATCAGTTACAACTCAATCCACTAGTGGACAAATGGACCACCACTCAGACACAAACACAGACTTGTCACCAGAAGTGCCTGAACTCAGATGGATGGCTGCTATTATAACTGGAAAACCTGCCAGACTCTCCGCACTACCCTATATGCACCTGCACCCTACACACACCAGTTATTGGTTTACCGGAATACCCACTGGAACCCGGACATCAGACCTGTCCTTGCCCAACCTTCATTATCTCATGTACCAGTCACCAGAATACCTGCCCGGACCCCATGCATGTCATCCCTGTCTATCTCCAACCCTGTCCCACGCATCAGTCACTGAACCCACTTGGAAAACCTGACAGCTCTCTAACTGAGCCCCATTCTTGTTATGGTCAAATGACCTGTCACATTTTGGACTCCGCTCCTGCCCCGTTCCCATTATGGTCTAACAACCTGTCACATTTCAGACTCTGCTCTGCTCCATTCTGTTCCTAACACCAAATTTGGTGTTTACTTATCTCATTTCATGATTACTAGTTTGGATTTCATTATTACTGGATTTGGTATGACATATATTCCACAGTCTATATAGTCTGGCAGATGTTGTACATACAATCCAGTCAGAAAATCAGCTTAGATTCCCCCCAGTAATCTCAGTACATTTTCCGCTCTAATCTCCTCTTTGAAACACACTGCTATTTACCTCATTGGAGCCCACAGGCTCCAACCTATCTATTACTTGACCTCTGACTCATCACTGCCCGACCCCTTGACCTCCACAGGATTCCCACAGTCAACCCTCTGACCTCTCAACCCACCAACCACTCCCAGACTCTCTGGGATTCCCATCTGCCAGTCTGAAATTGGATGACATGATTTTGTGAGGGTGCAGCCTATAAGCTGAAGCCAAGTCCTACTGGCCTTCCCACAGGTTTCTCCGGAAACCCTTCGATAAGCTCTGCATGCACTCCTTAATAGTTGCATGGTAGACAGAACCGAAGCCATGGATAAAGACTACTATGGATACATTTAGGTACTTAGGCATCCAAACCACAGTTGCATGGATGTAGACATGGAGTCTGATTCAAGTCAATGTTATTATGTTGAAGATCAATAGAAGAAGGTTACTGTAACTTATATTCAAAACACATGTGGTGCTCATTGTTTGTTTTACTTTTACAAAAAAGAAATTATGGCATGAAGCCCCTGGTACTATAATACCAAAAGGCTTTGTGTCTGTGGAGAATAATAATCCTAAATAATGACTCAGTCATGGATATTATATAGTATATTGGACAGAGGTGTAGCTACTGGGTGCCTATGGGTCACACCTTGCAGGGGGAATTCCTTAGACTGTTTCTCTTTGGATTCCCTCCTGCTAGGTGAGTTAGGTAGTTGTTTTGTAGATATATTAGTTCTAATATACCTTCAGATTCCCTCCTGCTAGCCTAGTGTGAATATTAGGTAGCAGGGGTTGCCCTTACAACAATGGGCTGATCATTAACAAGATGGTGTTTTCATTCTTAACACTCCTCACCATAGTGCATCCAATACATTCCCCTCACTGCTGTAACACTTTAGCAGTGTGTTACGACCGTGTCGCAACCCTATCAGTCCCGAGGTTATCGCCACTTGTCAACGTTTCAAGTCATCCTCTCGGAAACCATCGGTCCCGAAGCTGACGAATGTTTTCGCGAAGATCAAACTCTGTTTACGCCCACGTCAAAATAACTCGTATTGTCTGGTCAAACTTTGATACGTCCCCTTTATTATGTTGATCCGTCCAATCTTATGTTTCGCATATGTCTATCTATATTTGTAGTCCTTGAACTATTTCCTTTTATCGTAATCCCGCTCTCGGTTATCATCGGCCTCCGAACTAATCATAAACTTCCCGTTCCTAGTCAAGCTTATTGTTAATACCGTGTTCTGCCCTTCTCCCCATTAGTATTTTCCAGACGCCTGTTACTTGTATATGAACCTGCTGTAGTTGTAGTCACTAGGCAATCAGAATATCGACTCAGAATACCCTCATACACCTGTATCAGTCTCATACTAAGAATCCCCCCATCCGCCTTCGCGTGCGCTCACCCACTCCCGGCCCCGACCCCTTGGCCCGACGCTTGACTTGTCCTTCAATTCCGATCGGTATCACGCCGAAAGGTACTCATTAGGATTAGTCTTCACCCGCCCGAAATTTAAGGACATCCTACGGATATTTGCGAGGGCGCAGCACATAAGCTGAAGCCAAGTCCTTCCAATCGGTCCCTGTCGGCCACCGACATTAGTCAGTTTTCAGTTCTTAACACAGTGGCATTACTGCCACAGTGAATTATAGTCATATTGAGGTTGTAATTGTTGAATCCATTAAGGATGCTAATGGATGCTTACAGGGACTTCAGATCTGAAATGGCTCCACTAAGAGTCTCTCGAGTTATTGGAACCAAGGATCTTTTCAGTGTATGTGATATATGTGTCTTCCTCTGAGCATGTGGAGAACAAAAGGGACTTTATATTTGGTGAGCAGCTGGAACAAAGGAGAATTTAATCAGTTATGGGTTGCCTACCAGATACTATATTGTTTTCTAATTCTGGCAAATTAAGGGATGTGTATTGGATTTTAAATTGACTGAATAGACACATGTTCCATGTGATGTTATATCTTGCAGCCACATCCAGCAGTTTTGTGAATTTTGAATTATATTGTGCTCTGTTCAATCACAGGAAAGATAAAGAGATACAGAATCCCACTAGACTATACAAATTTGAAAGAGTTTATATTTAGCAATATGGTAGATGCTTAAAAATGGTATGTACACCTGATCACCTTCCACCCACATTTTGGATCCTTACACAACTTTAACTCCTATAAGGCAATGAATGAACATGGAGTCTATATAAAATAAGTCTCTACTAAGGATCAGAATTTTAGAGCGGGTTTCTTTTCCGATGTGTGTCTCATAGGAGGCGGGGGGAGAAAGTAAGTACATGAGTGGTAAGCTACTTACCTGTGAATTGATGATGGTAATCAGCCTTACTCGGTTGGTAGCAGACAGGACAAGACTAAGTTTTCTGGACAGTAGTGCTCGGTATTGTGTGAATACACGATGTAAAAGAGTAGATGTGGCGTGACGCCGAAGTAGAAGTACTAGAGATGGGAAATTTATAAGAAACGATCTTGATACCTTCAGAGCCACATATTTTGGCTATAAAATCTTTGGGTAGGAGAAATCTCGGTCGGGGGCAGTAGCCTGTACTAGGGCTTAAGGTGGAACGCACCTGCACCGAAAATACGTCCAAGACAACAATCTATACGAGATGCAACCGATAGCACCCAAACAACTTACTGTACAACCAATTGACGATACCTCTCAGGAGCGGTAGCAACATATAATCCCTAGTAAGAGGATTTTTTCGAAATCTCTTTGCACGATCAGAGCCTGGCACCATATCTGTTCATTTAAAGCGTTTTCCAACTTCTCTCTGACAGCCTCTGCGACATAAAATAGAGAATCGCAAATAATTGTTGAAGCGGGGGGTATCCTTAAGATAGTACACGGGGCTCCACTGGATTAGGCATATTTGTGATCTAAAAAATTGAAGGACTGTTTTAGCTCTGTTATTAATCTGAGGAACGATTTAGATGCATTCTTGGAAGGTGTTACCTTCAAGCTGCGTGGACCATCAGAGCACTAATAGTAGCACTTGCGCCAAATAGACAAAAAAGTGAAAAATGAAAGGAATTCCCTGGAATATAATAAATTCCACATATATATAATATCGTCCAAAGCCATGGCAAAGCGCGCATACTTCAAACACCTCTATAGATACCTCAACTGTTATACTCAACTTCCCGGGGCAAGGGGCACTTCCATTCCTCAAAAAAATAGCTCTTAATTTACATGTGTATCACGCGAGTTGTAGTATCAAACTTCTGACCACCAACGAGCCTCCCGTGAACGTATACAGCTGACACATTCCGATCATCGCCGCAGAAGAAGAACTTCTCCAGGAAATCCTCCAGCTCCGCATTACGATCTGGAGCACCATCCATCGACTCGTCATCCCACCAAACATTAGGGTTTCCTGTTTCAGGGAGCAGATTGATTAGCAAGGCGTCAAACGCTTTCCCTGGTGAAATTGACCCCGTTAGGTCTTCGATACTACACAATTGGGCCCCTCCCAGAGTGGCCATATGAAGCAACGCGGTATTAGGGAGAGGGCGCCCAGTGAAACCATAAGTTGTGGATTGGCCGTCGGGTCCATTGAGCTGGACGATCTCTTTGGGTGTCGAAATGGCCTGGGACGCGACGATTTTAGACGCGATACTGGCATGTTGTATAGCCGTGATTAAGGAAGGAGAATAACCGCCCGAAACATCGGTTCCCAGACCAACCTAATTGGATCTATATTTAACATATTTGTAGGAGCTAATTGTGGGATATCCACATACTTTGATACCCTTGTCGAGCCATTCGCCGACCCTTGCTATGCCAGACCTAAGATTGAAGTTACTGGTCGGACAATGGCTTAACCCTGCCCCTGTCTTCTTAATCAGTGCTGTCTCTTCCTCAGTGAGCTGGCAGCCGTGCGCCAGAATAGTCGCGGGCCCTAAAATGCCATGATCGTCATAAATATGCGTATACGACGCACTTGACGGATATAAAGAGCGCGTGAACTCAACCTCAGCTTTGTTTTCGGAGACATGAGTCTGGACAAGGAGGGGAGTGGTCGTTGTCGAGAATTCCCCGACAAGGTTACCAAGGCCACCCAACAGTTCACTTGTACAAGTGATCGCAAATCTCGGGGTTAAAATAGGTCGAACGAGGGGTGATTTCAGAGATGCAATGTAGGATATAATTTGTCGGGAATGTTCAATAGATTTCGAGGCGTCGAGACCCTTCAGATAGGATTCTGGGGCATTACGGTCCATATTGCAATTCTTTATGGATGTAAGTGGACAATGTAGTGGAGGGAGGGAGTACGTACACCAATAAATGCTCGTTGCCCTTCAAACAAATGATTAATAACTGCGAATATGATGATGCGGAAAGATAAATTACCACACGCAACAACAGCTTTAGCCAAAACTTCCGTTCCGACAACATGAGCAGAGCTAAAATAGCAACACGTGGTTGTCTACAGGATTGTTGAATATTTAAGCATGCTGTGAACTGTCGAGACAGTCAAGATCCACCCACCCCACAATCTAGTAGCTTTCTGACAACCTTTGTATATACCTTTTCCGCAAATTGTCTGTCTCCAAACTTGGATTCAGTTGGAAAGGTGAGATTGGACAGCCAACCCAATAATTCATATTGACCACCTCTGAAAAAGAATCAGAATGAGAATTTGAAAGACGTGCCAAGGAGAGATTCATCACCTTCCAATATTAGGAAACTGGGGGGCGTGCTAGTTACTCTGATAATGAGAATCGTATAATTCAGAGATATCGTCGGCGTACTGTATGAGTGTCGATTAAACCAGGCATTAAAAATTGCCCTCGTCGAAGCTTGATCGCTGGGACACCCTGTAAGCCTTTGGACACTAGTATGTCTTCTCTAAGATTATCCGTAGTAACTGCTTCTTCCATCCACTGGATAGTACCACCCTGGACGAAGACCAGAGCATCAGGTATAAATCTCGCATAGTGAATGGTTTCTGGTGTGATAACTGCCCCGTGAAAAAGTAAGGAAGTTGCCTCTGGTTGAGCCATTATATTAAGGATTGTCGTTAAAAAGGGGGTGAAAGAGAGTTGTATTTGATTTAGAGCTGGTATTTGTACAAGAGTCAATAGGAGCTGACCAATCTCCTGCTATTTATTGGCTCGGCGACTCTTGTGCCAGCGCTTCTAAGATTTGACCTCTGCACAGACCTCAAGCCACTTGGAAGGAGACATGAAGTTGGTTTAAGTCAATCCTGGATTTTCCTGATGCCTACCTAACATAATATATATTAGTTGCAAATACTCTCTAATACTATTTGATTAAATATTGAAAGAGACAAGAGTCTTGGGACAACAACTATCCTGGCACGTGCTATGGATACCGGCCTAGAACTCAAACGATCCGTTAAGTAGCCATAAGCGCCCATTGTGACTACTTAAGGTCCAGAACTTTCCCGTGAGAAACCTCAGTGCCTTAGTTATAAAGTATTTGCCAATACCCGGATAAAGAAATACCCATCTCGCATAGTTAATTGCATCGCTCGATAATTACAGTGACTGGGATCCCCTAAGTGGATGAAATAGACTGGCCGGCCATAATTTGTGAGAATATCTGCAAGGCAGCTTGCCCTGTGCCCAGTGTACCATACTGATATGCTGGGACTTCATGTCCAGCACCAAAAATGCGAACCTGTAGAATGGTCAGGTGCGTTTCTCAAGGAGACATCTTAATTCAAGACGTACATAAGAGAATGTACCCGCGTTCTTAAACATACCGGTGAGTTGTCCCGCTACTGTGAGATCCGTGAAAGATTGCGCGTGATATTGCGTCGTAAATTGAGTTTGCAGCGCGTCAACCTTTTCAAGGGGGATGTCAACAAAGCGGATCAGTTGTGCCCGATTATCTGTCAAGAAGTCCTGCCACGTACCATGGCTTCCACACCTTGATAGTTCAAGATATAGTCGGCATCTCCATCGTAAATAATGGTTTGAACCTTTAATAATAATGGATATTAATTTATGGGTAAATATCAGGTATGAAGTTGACGTACGCCCGCCTTGATAACAGTCTCCAATTGGATTCGTGAATTCGTCATCCAGTCACCTGTGGCTGCGAAGTGGTTGTAAACAGTATTGCTAGTCTCTTGCCATGTAACCTCTGCACCGATCGTTGTCCTAACTTGAGATAGAAAAGAATCGATCGGCGGGGGGTACCTGGACTCGGTGCAACATATTAATCAGCTGTACATAAGACGGTTGGCAATTTATTTACGGATCGGGATTGGCAGTTGGGACATAGTAAACATCCCAGTTTCCTGCAAGAGGGGACAGGATTCTGAAAGATCGAGATAGTAAATAAACGGAAAAGAACATTTAGAACCGTGTATTCCCACCTGTTGTTGCAAAAAGACTGGGCATTGGAGCATACAGAAGTGCCTCCACCGTTATAACAACTTGTAATCTGATTTATCCCAACATTAGAACCACGACAATCGAACTAAGCGTTAGCTGACCTGGTCTTTGCAGCCGCCACTTTCGAAGAAGCTAGTATTGGCACTTCTAATGGTATTGGAAGATACGAGCGGATGGTAACGATTGGTTGAGGCATATGTGATATAACCTTAAAATTGCGCATATTATAATTTCAGATAGAATGATTAGGCAATATATATCCGAACCTGGGTATTGGGTAAGTGGATCCTAGCATGATGTAGATTAGGATTCAAGGATAGTGAGAGAGGACTAGGGACAAACTGTCAGACCATCCCCTACTCCAAGGACTTGAAGGTTAATTGGAATGCCTGTAATGCTGCCACTGGCAATGGCTGCATTTTGCTGCAAGAAATATCTATAAACAAATGATTTAGACAGACAGACTACATAAATAAAAAGGGAGGTGCTGACGCCGCGAAGACCGGTCCATAATGGCCTGTGATAGCCATAAGATAACAATCAAAAAACTACTTGTATTTCCCCATACCTCCATATGACTCTGTCCAGATCGCAAACTTGTTTGTCGCGAGCTGAGAGAACCTCGAATCTGCAAAGAATATTTGCAAAAACTATACGTACAGTTGTGAATAAGTGTCTTTGCTAATAGTTAAGAGATTCACCTTCCACACGTCCTGTGCTGCTGCCAAAGATGTCCCGACTGTCGTAGTTCCATGAGAGAAGCCAACTCCAACTATAATGGACGGAGACAGTGTCAGATGTATAACTGGTGGAAAGGGAGTACCCGCACGAACTGGGCTGGTCAATGAAAAGCATATTTGATACTTGGTTCCAAGAGTTTGGATTGAGCTTAACACCGCTACTATCGTTGGTAATACGGCAGGGTCCGTTCTCTTGGAGTAGACCAATCATACTGGAGCTACCCGGCTATGAATTGATCAAGGTTGAATAGGAGGTACTATGCAAGTATAGTTGACTCACGCCGCCGTTCAGCCAGATAGATAAAGGAGCTGAATTTAGTGACATCAGCACAAAAACACAATATTGGGCTAAGTACGGTGCAGACCTGAGTTGGGATTGGCGGTTCGAGCAGCAAAGAACCAAAACCTGTATAACAGTTAAATATAGTGATGAAGCCACCTAGGGTATATATACTCGCCACATGCTCTCCGATGAAGTGAGGTCACCATATCTGTTGATGTAATTCGTCTGCAAGTCCAGATTAACAGTAAAGCAGGCGACTGTCTTACCCTGAAGCTTGAAAAACGCCTGGGGTGGTCTCTGAAAAATTGACACGCTATCAGAGCTGTTTAACTGTCCCGTAAATATTTGCATACCACAGACACCAGAGTTCTCCGTAACCCGTAATTTTCCTGGGGTAGTTGCCAGGGGTGTCACTGGGGGAGGCTGGACCGCTGCTTGCATCACCTTGTCGGAGGGGACACCACCGATTACGCCATCTACAACGGGAATCTGCCTTGCTATCGCTGACGAGGCTGTCAAAAGTGCTAGTATAAATTTGAAAATCATTACTGAAACGCAAGTTGTTTACGTTGATGATTATCCTAGGCATAGCGTGCTGTTTTGACTTATATATATACCCAACATCCAATCTGTGATAAATTTGGAATTTGGCATGCATATAAATAGGCTATCGTAGCGAAGTCCCAATCAGCCATGCCGCATGCTCTAAGTTTGTGTCCTTGTGCAGCACCTAACAAAAGTGCCTTTACCGAATCACATGGCTACATAGCTATCACGCTGTAAAGTGAGGACCAACCCGCGCCAACCATATAAAGAGTAGTGAAAGGTCCGTTTGACAGCCTTATCAGTACTACGCCATCATTAGGAGAGTGCTACAGGATATTAGCCAGAAGACGGTCAGAAATAGAACCATCTCAGGTCTGTACATTATCGCATGCTTGCCGCTCGGCCTCCCCCACGCGGGTCTTAACCGAAGCTTAGTAATCTCCATAAATCAACATGAGTCGATTCCCAGAAAACAAGAATTCGGAAGAAAAATTTGCAAGTCAATGAAATTGCTGTAAATTTCTTCGCCACGTCACCTGGAATAACGCTTGAAAATTTTTAGTCATATGTCAACAAATAGTGTCGAAAATGCGATTTATCTTTTTTATTATATATATATTCAGATTTGTTGCGCCACCGGCGGTAAGACTGCTTCACGGGCAATGCACAATCACAAGTACGAATAAGGTCAAAAAAGTCGATATAAAACATCTTTATGATTAATTTCACAAAATGGACCAAATCAGCTGGGAAACTCATAACATCTTCAATAAGAAAATGGCGGCAAGGGCAAACATCGAGAATTGTATCTCAAAATTGGATAAAACATAATAGCCAAAACTCCCGAGAAACACTTCTGTCGGTAAAGAGTTTGTAGACTTTGAAGTGGTCATTTAGTGCTTTAGTGACATGATTCAGGATGAGCCGAGACACACTTTTCTTTTTGCATTTACATGAATTAATTTAAGGAGATCTTGTCTTTCTAAGCAAGGGAGAAAACCTCAGTGTCCTGGCTGGTCACATTCCTGCGCAAATTTGGAAGTTCTTCCGATATCGAAGCAGCTGGAAACTGGCATGTCTGTGGCGTGTTCGTGGGTATCCGTACCCGGCATTTATATTAGCCAGGGCGAGCCTTTCTGAAGAAGGCCATGCTCTATGATAGAAGCAGCGTCACCGTGATGGGACAGATGCCAGTGCACTCCAGGGACGCGATTTGGCAGTTAGAAATCCATGTGGTGCTGCCGATATCATGTCCGGGCCGCCTTACGAAAAACTTGTGGAATCGTGTGTTACGCCTCCTAAAGGACCCAAGGTCTCTGTGCCTCGGGCTCGGTCCTTTGGGTTGCCGTGCCGAACAGCATTTAGAAATTTACTTTTGGACAGATTTTGGAATAATCTGGGAGATTAAGAAACTGACAATATACCGAGTTGATTGAGCTGATCAATGTATAGAGCCTCCCATACAGAAGACGCCTCCTTGAATTATCGTAATACACGGATGTGAAGCGTTCCTTGGGATAGGTAGAATTCCTTTTTCCCCGGCGAGCAGTCCTATCAGAGTCTGAACAACACCAAGGTGATAATACCGTTTGATGCGGAAATTCGGTTGACATGTTGTTTGCAACGTCCATGATGGGGCGAATTCGAGCTATAGCTTGAGGTATATATGTCACGTAGCTTATTCGCTTCGTTGAATGGTGACGCCCATGTGGATTTTAAAGTCATGTAACCTGAGATCATTTGAAATAGGAGACAGCGGTATGATAATGAATACCTATGAGAACGCACAGGATATAGCGGAGTCGTAAATGACCGCTTTCCGTGGTACATCGAAAAGAGTTAGGAAAAAAAAACGAGACCGATATTGGGAAGCTCGTAACTGAACATTTAAAAGATGAATCCGGCCGCGGCACGGTCGAAAGAGTAGACAACATCTGGATATGTTAATCCAGGTATGTAGTATTTATGATAAAGTCAGTACCATCTTAACCTGCATAACTATCCCCAATGCACCAAGTGTCTACTAAGAGTGATTGATTGTGTTGGACATTATGCGGTGCGGTTCGACGAAGCCGGGATATCGATGTCGTCGTGAAATTCCCAGGTGTAAAATACTGACTTGGTTTCGACTCCAATACACCAGAATCACGAAATAAACAATGCACCTACCAGCTTGCACAATCCGACACGAACGATGTTTCTTGTCACTTTTTTGCTTGGTGAAACTTTGACGTATAAAATGTGGTACGTATTGCAACTTGAACACATGTAATATCAACTTTACTTTTGTCCCCATAATAATGACTCGATGTCAAGATTCATTGCATATTTTCGAAATCTTTAAAAACACATCTCTCTCACCACTAAAATATTACTTCACTGCCTTATTTATGTCATGCATCAGACTTAACGCGAACGTCCCACGTTCCCACATCTCCAGAAATATTTATGATCGAGCAATGTGTTATAACTCCCTCATATTTTCCTGGTCCCTGATATCCCCTTAGAACATAATGGCGAGTACTTTGGCATTTGCTAGGCACGTATTTGGACATCGTTCTATTAATATATACTATGGTACAGTTCACTTCGTATCACCTTCGTATTCCATGCACAGTATACACCTAGATTGTATAATCCCACTCTGTCAATTTCGAACATCGTTATTTTGAGACTTCAAACTTCAGCCTAACACCGCGAAATTTCGGTCAGCAATTTCTACTCTGTGAAATAATTCGACGCAGCATCTCAACACAAGCGCCAAAATTAACACTATAAATACCCGAGGCTGTACACTAAGCAAGTCACAATTATCGCTCTTTTCCATCGATCTACGTACTCAAGACTCTGTTATTAGCACTATTCCATCAGTATGTCGTCTACTCTAAAGCCCATTCATTATCCTGCTGCAAGGAAGCTGGAAAGCGCTGATTCTACTTCTACCGTGGAGCCACAAGGAGATACATACAATGAACCCGGTTTCGGAATTAAAGAACTTTCACTGGGAACGTCTTCTATAATCGAGTAAGTTGTTTGAACTTCAAATATAACACTCTTAACAGGTTATTCCTTTCGAATTTCGCAGTGTTGTCGCCATTCATGGCTTCGATGGCCATCGCGAAAAATCCTGGACAGGCGATAACGGAAAGCTCTGGCTTCGGGACTTCCTCCCGCAGGCTATACCTACAGCGCGAATTTTGTCCTACGGTTATGATGCGTATACAGAGAGTTCGTCGTCTCAGCAGACTTTGCATGGTCATGCGCAGGATTTTCTTGCACGACTTTCCATGTTTAGAGAGGCGGATGGCACCACGGTTCGCTGACTGAATATCACCGGTACCCGTCTTGCTTTACTCATCAATTTTTTCGACGTTCTCTAGAAGCGCCCAATAATCTTCATCGCACATAGCCTAGGGGGTATTATTCTTAAAAGTGTAGTTCATTTTAAAATAAGAATGGTATCTTTTATTCACGCATGGTAACAGGCCCTGATACAAGCTGCTGCTGCCCATAAGGGACATCTCCTGCTACATAAAGGGATTCATTTGTCAACATATGGCATTCTCTTTCTCGGTACACCTCACCGAGGCACAGACATAGTGTTGAAATTCATTTCGTTGTGCAGCCGGCCTAACAATATCTTGTTGAAACATCTCACATCTCACTCCGAGTTATTACAGCATCAAAACTCTGATTTTAACCTCATTACTGCCGATTTTCAGATGAAGTTCTTCTACGAAAATTTACCAACTCTGCTCCCTGATGCTATTTCCGAAATTGTGAGTTTTACCATTCTGATATATGATAAATGCATCCCTTTATTGTATACCTACAGATTGTTCCCAAAACTTCCGCTATTGTTCCCGGTATTGTGAATGTGGAATCAATAGGCATGCATAAGGCTCACATTGGGATGGCCAAATTTCAATCTATTGATGATAATGACTTCAAGTCTATATCATTAATTGTACAAGACATGATCCGGAAAGCTCCATCTGCAGTGCAAACCCGGTGGACCAAATTTGATCAACAAAGTGGTCAGTGTCATTATAGATAGAAATACTTTAGCTAATCTTTTTAAGCAGGGGAAACTTCCAAAAGACCTATGTACATTGCCAAGCTCCGGCCTAGCCCAAGGTTTGTGGGACAGGAGAAATATCTCATGAGACTCCAGAAATTTTTTGCCCCTCAGAGTTCACACTCTGGGTGGAAACATTTCCTTTTGTATGGTATGGGAGGGGTTGGGAAAACTCAGATTTGTTTGAAATTCATTGAAGAACTTTTAACTAATGACTAGTAAGTTGCCAATCATTTGGTTATTCCTCCTAGCACTCACTGAAGAATGTTTAGTGGCTTTTTCCAGATTTTCTGGATAGATGCTTCGAATGCAGAGACTCTGGTAAATGACTTCTCAATCATTGCAGATGATCCTGTTGCAAAATCACAGGGTGTTGAAAATTCTGTTGAGGCTGTGTTGGGATGGCTTGCACTGATTCAAAAGAAATACCTCCTCATCTTTGACAATGCTGATGAGATGGATGGAGTGGTCAAAGACTATCTGCCACACATCTGCCAGGTTCATGTGTTAATCACTAGCCGTAACCCTACACTATGCAACCATGTGACAGAGTCCCTGCATATTGACCCAATGGGAAGGGACCAAGCAGTTCAACTCTTTAAATATGCAGCTAAATTTGCTAATGAGGCAAATATTGCTCAGGCAGAATTATCTGAGAAAATTGTTACTAAACTTGGCTTCCTGCCTCTTGCTGTAGATGTTGCAGGAGCTGCCATCTCAAATAGACTCTGTACAGTGACAGAGTATGTTATCATGTATGAAGAACATCAGGCAGAATTCTTTGATGCAGACAATCCATTTATGAAAGGGGCACCAGGATATAATCAGTCAATTTGTAGCACTTTACAATTGTCATCAATATATAGTAAAGTTGCTTGGTGGGTGGTGGGCGCTTTTTGGCGCCGAAGGCGCCCTAATCCGTGAGGGCGCGGAGCGCCCGAGCTTCTTCCCCCATCAGGGTCGAAAAATCCCAATGAGGGCGCGTCAGCGCCCGAAGCTTCTGTGTGGGAGAGTCTGACTAATATTGGCGCCGGGACGTTATTAGTCATCACGGGAGCAAATACAGGCATTCGCGGGAGCATTTCTACACTCGCGGGAGTATTTCATAGCGCCGCGGGAGTATTCCTGCACTCGCGGGAGTGTTTTTCGCGCCGCGGGAGTATTTTGTAACAGGCGCAGAAGTATTATGTGATGCGCGGAAGTATTTTGTCACTCGCGGAAGTATTTTGTCACTCGCGGAGGTATTTTGTAATGCCACGGGAGTATTTTGACAGAGGCGGGAGTATTTCTCACATTCGTGGAGCCAGTTCACATGCCCTAATGGAGATATTTCCCACGACTCTCTCCCCTGCCGTTCACATAACCATTTCCCGCGCCGTTGACATAACCATTTCCCGCGCTGTTGACGTAACCATTTTCCGCGCCGTTGACGTAACCGTTTCCCACGCTGCTCACGGGACCATTTCCCGCGCCCTTCATATCAGCATTTCCCGCGAGCCGCGGGAAGCCCGGAAGCCCGCTGTAAAGCCTTGAGGCTGCCACAGCTTCTCCTTTCCCCTCTCCCTCCCACAGCTTTTTGCTCCTTAATTTGTGAGGGGTTACTTTTTGGAATATTTCTCAAGGGATTTGGGCTCATACCAAGGTGTGTTGAGGCCTCTATTTAATTGTATTAAATTTCGCTGTTTTAATAATTAAATATATTATTCTGCAGTTAAAGTCTGGCCATCCACTGGCCCTGGACCCTCCATATTGAACATTTATCATCTCTGAAGCTTTACTCAACTCCTCAGGCAATATAGAAGCTGTGGTGAGCTCCTATCTATTATTATTTAATTTTCGCTTTTTTTAATGATTAAATAATCTATTTGCAGTCAAATTACCCTTTCCTGGGTATTATTATCATTGGAATATACAGTCTGAAGGCTCCCCTACAATCTCAGGTATGTTTTGGGCTTTATCATGCTGTTTTAATTTATTTATGCATTATTCTTCATGCCTTTGGGCTATTTTAGACTTATTTCTCTGAATTTTGGTTCCCTGAGACTTTCCATTACTTCTTTGAGTCCTCTCTGTGAGTATAGGTGGAGTACTGAAGGTGAGTCCTGTCCCTGTAATTAAGTTTGTCTTTTTTTGACTTAAATATTATTCATACAGTGAAGTTGACCCTCTATTCTGTGCCTTTTTGTGTTTCCATTCTTATTGGAAGATATAACATACTTCCAGGTTAGTATTAGTACTTTCTCTCATGCTGTTAAAAAAAATTATTTATGCATTATTTTTCGCGTTTTTGGGCTATTTTAGACCTATTTGTCTGAACTCCCTTTCTCTGGCACTCTCTACTGTTTTTGTGACTGCTCCTTATAAGTATAAGTGGAGTATTGAAAGTGTGTCCTTTCCCTTTAATTGGTTTCACTATTTTCTACTTAGATATAATTTAACAGTTAAAATTGACCTTCCATTCTGTGGCTTTTGAAACAGCTCCAGGTTAGTATTAATACCTTCTCTGAGGCTATAAAAGATTATTCATGTTTTTGACCTATGTTAGCCTAATTCACTCCAAGTCACTCCCCCTGCTCTCTTCCCCCTCTTTTGCAGGCTTTGTGTCTCTGCTGCTACTGTTGTCATTGCTGTATTATTATGGATCGAACACCTGAGCGTGATCGGGAGGAGGAGCGAAGGCAGTGTAGGGCACAATTGCAAATGACATCTCCATCTGATCGTCATCGACGTTTAGCTGTGAATTCTAATATACCACTCCCTCCTCGACCATTTGGAGATCTCCCTGTTGGTAGAGGTCAACCTGATAATCCATTTTTGGTTGCTCAGCCAGGTGGCTCTGCTGCAGGTGGCTCTGCTGCAAATGGCTCTGCTGCAAGTGGCTCTGCTGCAAGTGGCTCTGCTGCAAATGGCTCTGCTGCAAGTGGCTCTGCTGCAAGTGGCTCTGCTGCAAGTGGCTCTGCTGCAAATGGCTCTGCTGCAGGTGGCTCTGCTGCAAGTGGCTCTGCTGCAAATGGCTCTGCTCCAGTTGGCTCTGATGCAATGACTGACTTGCTTAATCGGTATAGAGATTTGCCACCATTAATACCTGTTCGGCAGAGACAGAGGCAGAGGCATGGACAGGGAAATGCAGCTACTCAAATGCAGCAACCAATTTTGCAGGTAGCACCACATATACAGCAGGGTCATCAACCAGCAAATGCACTTATTCAGCCACAGGCACCAGGTCGTATACAAGGCAATGTAGCTGTAGCTGCTCAGCTGCAGCAACCAATTTTGCAATTAGCACCTGAAGCTGTCCAGCCTGTAGTTGGCTCTGCTGCAGTAGCTTCTCTGTATGCTCAGCATAATCCGTTACCACAATTACATCAACCTGCTCAACTGCAGCCACCAGTTTTACAGTCAGCATCACATGCACAGCATGGTCATCAACCAGGAAATGTACCTGCACCAGTACAGCAAGGTCATCCACAAGTCCAGGCACAGCTACCCATTTTGCAGTTAGCACCACTACAGCATCACCATCTACCTGGAAATCAAGCTGCACAACAGCAACAACTACCTATTTTGCAGTGGGCACCACTACAGCATCACCATCTACCTGGAAATCAAGCTGCACAACAGCAACAACTACCTATTTTGCAGTGGGCACCACCACAGCTTCACCATCCACCTGGAAATCCAGTCCCACAGCTTCAGGCACAGGTACCCATTTTGCAGTGGGTACCACCACAGCTTCACCATCCACCTGGAAATCCAGTCCCACAACATCAGGCACAGGCACCCATTTTGCAATTAGCTCCACCACAGCCCCACCATCCACCTGGAAATCCAGTCCCACACCTTCAGGCACAGGGACCCATTTTGCAGTTAGCCCCACCACAGCCCCACCATCCACCTGGAAATCCAGTTCCACAACAACAACAACCACCTATTGTGCAGTGGGCACCACCACAGATTCACTATCCACCTGGAAATCCAGTTCCACAACAGCAACAGCTACAGTTAGCCCTACCTCCAGCTATTCCCCTACCCCCAGCTATTTTACAGCCTGCAGCTATGCCTCCACCTCCACCTCCACCTCTCATTCCACAATTACCCATTGGACGGCAACCAGTTGTGGAGGAGAGATTCTCAAGACATAACTTGGGACGTATGAACATACAGTGTCCAGACTGTGGAGCTTTGCACTGGATGGATGAGCGTGTGGCAAATAGCTCTAAGACACATCCAAAATTTGGCAAGTGTTGCAAGCAAGGAAAGGTGGCCCTTCCAATACTTGAGCCAGTCCCTCACACTTTAAGGTCTCTTATAGAGGGTAATACAGATAATAGCAGGGAATTTCTCAAGAATATTCGTGCCTATAATAATGCTTTTGCATTTACATCACTGGGTGTCAATTTGGATGAGTCTGTCTTGCAGGGTGGTGGTGGCCCATATGTCTTCAAAATCCATGGGGAATTGTATCACCAGCATGGTTCCTTGATTCCTTATGGAGAGGGTGTATCACGTAGTTATGCTCAGCTTTACATCCATGATCCTGCATTGGCACAGGAGCATGGACTGATGCAGGCATTGCAGCAGAGGCAGAATCACAGGGCAAATAGAAGCCTAAACAACCAAACCTTTTCTGACTTGCAGGATATGATGGAGCAATATAATCCCTTTATACAACTCTATCGCCAGGCACATGAGCGATTGAGAACACAGGCAGAGACTCCAAGGTTGCATGTCAGGCTGAGCTACAAGGCTTTTAATGATCCCAGACGGTACAACCTTCCAACTGGTGATGAACTTGCAGTTATTCTTCCTGGAGAGGGTGACACAGGTCGTGGTGATCCAAGGGATATTATTGTTCAGAGGAGGGGGGGCCAGTTCCATCATGTCCATGATGCACAGGCCATTTATACACCCCTTCATTATGTCATGCTCTTCCCCAGGGGTGAGCGAGGTTGGTCATGGGATATTCCCTATGCAAATCAAAATTGGCAGCCCCAGCCTGGACAGCAGGATGAAGGTGAAGATGAAGAAAAAAGTCGGAAAGTGACCCAATGTGAATATTATGCCTATCGCCTATTTCCCAGAGCATATGAAGCCATGACCCTTTTTTATGCACAAAAGCTATTCCAGCAGTATATTGTCAATGCCTGGGCAGTAACAGAGCAGCGCAGATTGAGATTTCTCAGGGATAATCAACCAAGGTTACGTGCAGAACTCTACAACCAGGTGGTCGATGCATTTACAAATCAGGATGTCAGTACAGATGCCAATAGTATCGGCCAGAGGGTCATACTCCCTTCCACATTTACTGGCGGTTCAAGGGATATGAGACAAAGTCTACAAAATTCATTTGCAATTGCACGCAAGTATGGCAATGCCAGCTGCTTCATCACCATGACAGCCAATCCCAAGTGGAAGGAGGTTACTGATGAATTGCTTCCTGGACAGACTGCTGCTGATCGTCCTGATTTGGTCTCCCGTGTCTTTGCTGCCAAGAAGGCTAAGTTGCTCAAGATGATTACAGAGGACCAGATCTTTGGGGGAACAGTAGCCCATATCCATGTCATTGAATTCCAAAAGCGGGGTCTTCCACACATGCACTGCCTTATATGGTTTGATGACCAGAATAAGCCAAGGACACCAGAAGATGTTGACTCATTTGTTTCTGCCTGTTTTCCAGATCCTGAAACACATCCCAGACTATTTAATTTAGTAGGACAACTCATGACCCATGGTCCCTGTGGAGCTGAACATCCAAATGCTGCCTGTATGGTTGACAAGAAGTGCAGTAAATACTATCCAAAGGATTGGTGTGAAGCCACCATTGTCAATGAGGAAGGCTATCCAACATATGCTCGCCCCAACAATGGAAGAGTTTATGAAACTCCCAAGTTTACATATGACAACAGACATGTTGTCCCTTACTCCCCCATTTTGATTCTCACCTTTGAATGCCACATCAATGTTGAGTTGACCTTTACCAATAGGTCAATGAAGTACATGCATAAATACTGTTACAAAGGGCATGATCGTACAACTATGGAATTTGGAAGGACACCAGATGAGATTCAACAGTACCTTGATGCACGTTATGTCAGTGCACATGAGTCTGTCTGGCGGTTAATGCGTAATGAACTCCACACCCAGGTTCCTGCAGTAATGGCACTTGGTGTCCATCTCCCTGGGGAAAACACTGTACTTTTTGATGGTGATCAAGGTCCTGCTGAGGCTTTACAAAGGGCAGAGCGTTCAGGGACAACTCTCATGGCCTATTTTGAAGCTAATGCCAAAGGTCTCATTGGTTATAATGGACAGCGTGCCCAGGATACATTTTATATGGATTTTCCTGAGTATTTCACATTTGTACCCAAGAAGAAATCATGGAAGCCACGTCAAAGTGGCTTTTCAATAGGGCGTATTCATTTTGTCAATATTGCCAGTGGGGAAAGATTCCACCTACGTACTTTGCTCACTGTTGTCAAAGGTGCCACCTCATTTGAACAGCTCAGGACCTTTCAGGGTGAGACTTATCCTACATTTCAACAAGCCTGTGTGGCACGTGGTTTGCTTGAAGATGACCGCCAGTGGCATATGTGCCTCAGAGAAGCCAGTGGTATACAATCTGGGTTTCAACTGCGGAGGTTATTTGCCATCATTTTGACCATGTCCTCCCCTGCACAACCCCATGAACTCTGGAATGACTTCAAAGTATTTCTTTGTGATGATTTGGAGTTCATACTTAAGCAAACACAGAATTATTTTATACATGCGCGGCATTTTCAACCGCGTACCCATCCACCCGCTCCCATCCACCGCGCACCCGCTCCACCGCGCACCCGCTCCACCGCGCACCCGCTCCACCGCGCACCCGCTCCACCGTGCACCCGCTCCACCGCGCACCCGCTCCACCGCGCACCCGCTCCACCGCGCACCCGCTCCACCGCGCACCCATCCACGACGCACCCCATCCACCGCGTACCCATCCACGACGCACCCATCCACGACGCACCCACTCCCAACGCACCCACTCCCATCCACGGCGCACTCACTCCCATCCACGGCGCACTCACTCCCATCCACGGCGCACCCACTCCCATCCACGGCGCACCCACTCCCATTCACGGCGCACCCTCTCTTTCCTCCAGGTGATGTGTGTACTCTTTCCTTCTCCCTCCGTCCTGCGCTAATCCGCCTCCTATCTCTTTCCTCCAGCGAGTGTGTGTACTGTTTCCTTCTCTCTTCGTCCTCCACTGATTGACCTCTTCTCTCTTTTGTCCAGCTGGTGCGTGTACCATTTCCTCTCTCTTTGTCCTCTGATCATCCTCCTCTCTTTCCTCCAGGTGTGTGTACCATTTCCTTCTCTCTCCATCCTCCTCTCATTGGGACCCTCTCTCTTTCCTCCAGCCGGTGTGTCTACCATTTCCTTCTTCCTCTGTCCTGCGCTGATTTGCCTCCTCTCTTTTTCCTCCAGCCGGTGCGCGTTCCATTTCCCTCTCTCTCTGTCCTCTTCTGATTGGCCCCCTCTCTTTCCTCCAGCCGGTGCGCATTCCTCCAGCGAGTGTGTGTACCCTGCTCTGATTCGGCCCCTCCAGTTGGTGCGTGTCCCCTTTCCTTCTCTCTTCATCCTCCTCTGATCGTCCTCATCTTTTTCCTCCAGGATGTGTGTCCCCTTTCCTTCTCTCTTTGTCCGTCTGTCTTTCCTCCAGTTGGTGTGTGTCCCCTTTTCTTCTCTCTTCGTCCTCCTCTGATTGCCTCCTCTCTCTTTCCTCCAGGACGTGTGTGTACGCTTTCTTTCTCTCTTCGTCCTCCACTCATGGGCCTGCTCTCTTTCCTCCAGGAAGTGCATGTACCCTTTCCTTCTCTCTTTGTCCTCTGATGGCCTCCTCTCTTTCCTCCAGCAAGTGCGTGTCCCCTTTCCTCCTCTCTTTGTTCTCCTCTGATCGTCCTCCTCTCCCTTTCCTCCAGCGAGTGTGTGTACCCTTTCCTTCTCTCTTTGCCCTCCTCTGATCGTCCTCCTCTCTCTTTCCTCCAGGAGTTGCATGTAGCCTGTCTTTCTCCCTTTGTCCTCCTCTCTTTCCTCCAGGCGGTGGGTGTACAGTTTCCTTCTCTCTTCATCCTCCTCTGATTGGCCTCCTCTCTCTTTCCTCCAGCCGGTGCGCATTTTCTTTCCTTCTCTTTCTGTCCTCCTCTAATCAGCCTCCTCACTCTTTCCTCCAGGCGGTGCGTGTCCCCTTTCCTTCTCTCTTTGCCCCCCTCTGTCTTTCCCCCAGATGGTATGTGTCCCCTTTCCTTCTCTCTCCATCCTTCTCTGATTGGCCTCCTCTCTTTCCCCCAGCCGGTGCGCGTTTCCTTTCCCTCTCTCTCTGTCCTCTTCTGATTAGCCCCCTCTCTTTCCTCAAGCCGGTGTGTGATCCCTTTCCCACTCTATCCTCCTCTGATCGGCCTCCTCTTTCCTCCAGCCGGTGCGTGTTCCTTTTCCCCCCTCTCTCTGTCCTCCTCTGATTGGCCCCCTCTCTTTCCTCCAGCCGGTGTGCATTCCCTTTCCTTCTCTCTCTGTCCTCCTCTGACTGGCCTCCTCTCTCTTTCCTCCAGTGTGTGCAGGTACTGTTTCCCTCTTCCTCTCTCCTCTGACTGGCCCTCTCTCTCTTTCCTCCAGCCAGTGTATGTACAGTTTCCTTCTCTTTCCGTCTTTCTCTGACTGGCCTCCTCTCTCTTTCCTCCAGCTGGTGTGTCTACTATATCCTTCTTCCTCCGTCCTCCTCTGATCACTGATTGGCCCTCTCTCTCTCTCCCCTTCAGCCAGTCTGTGTTCTGTTTCCTTCTTCCTCCGTCCTCCTCTGATCAGCCTCCTCTTTCTTTCCTCCAACGAGTGCGTGTATCATTTCCTTCACCTTTGTCCTCCTCTGATCGTCCTCCTCTCTTTCCTCCAGCCAGTGTGTGTACCATTTCCTTCACTCTCCGTCCTGCTCTGAATGGGCCCCTCTCTCTTTCCTCCAGATGGTGCGTGTACCATTTCTTTCTCTCTCCATCCTGCTCTGATTGGCCTCTCTTTCCTCCAGGTGGTGCATGTACCATTTCCTTCTTCCTCCATCCTGCTCTGATCAGCCCCATCTCTCTTTCTTCCAGGGGGTGCCTGTGCTGTTTCCTTCTCTCTTTGTCCTCTGATTGACATCCTCTCTCTTTCCTCCAACGAGTGTGTGTACTGTTTCCTTCTCTCTTCCTCCCCATCTGATTGGCCTCCTGTCTGTCCTCCCGGAGGTGCGTGTCCCCTTTCCTTCTCTTTTTGTCCTCTGATCACAGCAATCCTAAAATAAAAATAATATACATTAAATAAAAATACAATGGAATAAATTAAAATAAAATGGCAGTAAATTAAAGTGAAATTCAATAAATTAGAATAAAATACAATAAATCAAAATAAAATACATGAATCATGATGAAATAAGTAAATCAAAATAAATAAATCAGCTACCCACATTAATTAGTTGACTGTCAATTCAACCATTGGAACCATTCTTCCTTTGGTAACCATTGTTCCATTTGTGACCATTGTTCCTTTGGTAACCATTTTTCCTTTTGTAATGATTCATCCTTTTATACATTGTTCCCTTTGTAGCTGTTTGTTCTTTTATAAGTGTTGTTTACTTTGTAACCATTGTTTCCTTTGTAACCATTGTTTCCTTTGTAACCATTGTTTCCTTTGTAACCATTGTTTCCTTTGTAACCATTGATCCATTTGTAACCATTGATCCATTTGTAACCATTGTTCCTTTTGTAACTGTTATTTCTGTTCTTTACACAGTTTCCATTCTTTACAGTTTCCGTTCTTTACACAGTTTCCGTTCTCTACACAGTTTCCTTTCTTTACAGTTTCCACATTTTTTGTTCTGTAAACACTTTCCATTCTTTACATGGTTTCCACATTTTCTGTCCTCTGAACACTTTCCGTTCTCTGAACACTTTCCGTTCTCTGAACACTTTCCGTTCTCTGAACACTTTCCGTTCTCTGAACACTTTCCGTTCTCTGAACACTTTCCGTTCTCTGAACACTTTCCGTTCTCTGAACACTTTCCGTTCTCTGAACACTTTCCGTTCTCTGAACACTTTCCGTTCTCTGAACACTTTCCGTTCTCTGAACACTTTCCGTTCTCTGAACACTTTCCGTTCTCTGAACACTTTCCATTCTCTGAACACTTTCCATTCTCTAAACACTTTCCGTTCTCTGAACACTTTCCGTTCTCTAAACACTTTCCATTCTCTGAACACTTTCCATTCTCTAAACACTTTCTCTAAACACTTTCCGCTCTCTGAACACTTTCCATTCTCTAAACACTTTCTGCTCTCTGAACACTTTCCGTTCTCTAAACACTTTCTGCTCTCTGAACACTTTCCGTTCTCTGAACACTTTCCGCTCTCGGAATACTTTCCATTCTTGGAACACTTTCTGTTCTCTGAACACTTTCCATTCAAACAATGAGTCTCAGAAATACTTAAAAGTTGTCGACGCGGGGGGGTTTGGGGGGCGAAGCCCCCCAACAAGCTGGAGCCCGCAGCGAAGTTGTGGGGCCGGTCGCAAAGCGACCGCCCCGCAGCGTAGCAAGGGTTCCTAAGCTTGTATACCCTGATTGAAAAGAGGGCCACAGTGTCAAGAAGTGCAGAGGATGCATTATTCATTCTGAAAGTTCTAGGGTTCTTCCATCATGAGAACATCCTGGAAGCCATTTTTAAACAAGCAGCAGAATTACTACCAGCAAATACATATGATGGGAAATTACCAACTACCACATCAGATCTTCCACATCAACTACTCCAGTGCAATAGTGATGGAGAGTGGCTGAGTCTGCCATTCAGACAGGCCATGCAGGTCCTTTGTGATTATTCACTTATATCCAGAGGTCCTGCTACATTCCAGACTTTTTTGTGGACAATACACCCAGTCATTCACATGTGGATAAGAGACCATGCACTGGGTATTGACAATATACCTCATTTGTGTGCAGCCAGAGCATTATTAGCAGGGTGTATCAATGTATATGATAATACACAGAATGGCAGATTGTTTAAGCGAGAACTTTTGCCTCATTTTATAGCAAGTAATGCAGCAGCTAGTGACAAGAAAAAAATGTACTATGATGATCTCTTCATAAGGACTTCCATGGTATACAAGGAGACTAGCAAATGGTCAGATGCAGAACAACTTGAAAATGAGGTGATAGATGCCAGGGAGAAAATACTAGGGGCTGAACACCCAGTTACTCTGACCTCCAAGGGCAACTTGGCAATGACATACTCCAAGATGGGAAGATGGCTGGATGCACAAAAACTGCAGATCCAGGTGCTTGAGTCCAGGGAGAAAATTCTAGGGACTGAACACCCAGACACCTTAACCTCCAGAGGTGACTTGGCAATGACATATTCCAATATGGGAAGATGGGGAGATGCAGAAAAGCTGCAGATTCAGGTGTTGGAGGCTAGTGAGCAAATCCTAGGGACTGAACACCCAAGTACCCTGGTATCCAGACATAACTTGACATTCACATATTTCAATATGGGAAGATGGGCAGATGCAGAAAGGCTGCAGGTCCAGGTGTTGGAGGCTAATGAGAGAATTCTAGGGACTGAGCATCCAAACACCCTGGTATGCAGGAACAACTTGGCAGAATGAACACCTATGCACCCTGGCATCCAAGGCTAAGTTGGTAGCCTCACATTGTCATTTGGGAAAGACAGAAGCAGAAGGTTATACATATGGCTAATTCTACTTTTCCCAGTTTGTTTGTTTCTCTTATTTAAATTCATTGTGCAGTTTGTGTAGATTGTATCCTATATTACTTATAAATATGTACAACCTTTCTTGTGGATATCATCTGAATTTAAATGATTCATATTGATTAACTTCAGCATTGGCATCTAATATTCAGAGGGCCACAATGCTTGGTTGAGGAAGGAAAGAAAGACTCCAGGATAATGATTATGTCCATTTTTGTAATATTAGCAGGTGAAACTTACTGTGTACTATTACACTTCATTTCTGAAGAAAGCCTTGTCTTTGCTTTGAGGTATTTGGTAGTTTAATGTGAGCTGTATATAAGTAAATATTGCCTCCTTGTAATGTTCATAATAAATTAGGGCATAACATGAGTATGATTTACCACAGTGAAGTTCCCTTAGGTGAAGTACATAATGGTCACAAAAATATGAAGAAAGTACTGACAGTTTCATTCATGGGCTCTTTCAGATCCAATAAATAGCAAAATATTATGACAAGATATGTCAATAAGGGGAGTCATTTTTATATTGTTATTAGTACATACAATACTGCCACCTGACTTCAAGATTGGCAACTGTGTTTTTGTTAAATCTCAGTTCTTCCAGACAACCTGACCTTCCAAGAAACTTGCTGAAAAGTATATAGGACCTTTTGAAATTATAGCACAAGCAGGCTCAGTATTATGGACCCTTTGGCTTCTGGATAGCATGTGAGTGGTACACCCAGTATTTCATGTCTCTATGCTAGAGTCATGTACAACTAACACTATCCTGGACCACACACAACCCCTGCCCCCTCCAGTCATTATTGATGGAGAACCCAAGTTTGAAATCTCACAAATTTTAGACTCAAAAATTGATAAATGTTGGTGCACTTGTAAACTGCTTTACTTAGTCAAGTAGGCAGGCTATGAGAACACTGATGAAGAAACCTCTTGCATTTTAGCCACAGAACTTGGAAATGCCACAGAAATTGCACTTGATTTCCATACAGCTTACCCAGACAAACCTGGTCCATTGTCCTCTCTCTAGCCACACTACCCATGGACTCTGTACTTGGGACTCACAAAAATTTTCCCTGCCTCCCTATGTCTCTCTTTGCTTTACAAGTTTTGACTTGTCCCTTTTGTTTGCTTAAGTGGATTTCCTGCAGATTTTTCCATTTTTCACATTTTGATTGAAGCTTTCTTAGAATATATATATTATCAACTACTCTAAAGTTTCTTCTGCCACATTTTTCTTGCTCTCCTCAACCAGCTCATCTACCTCTTGTTAGGATACACACACAGGCCGGGTTTCCGGAGAAACCCGTGGGATATCTGGTAGGACTTGGCTTCAGCTTATAGGCTGCGCCCTCGCTAGATCATATTGTCCAATTTCAAACAGACGGATGGGGATCCCGGGGAGTCTGGGCGGGGTTCATGGGTCGTAGGTCGTAAGTCGGAGGTTGTGGGTTGTGAGTCGAGATAGTTGAGAGGGATAGATGTGCCGGAGCCCACAGGCTCCGACTAGTGCGAGCGATGTGAATTAAGTAAGGTTTTAGAGTGGAAAATGTTATTAGATTACTGGGGGGAATCTAAGCTAATTTTCTGACTGGATTGTATGTACAACATCTGCCAGTTTATATAGACCGTGGAATGCATGACATACCAAATCCAGTAATGACGAAACGAAACTAACAAAACATGAAACGGGAATAGTAAACACCAAATTGGTGTTAGGAACGGAACAGAACAGAACAGAACAGAACAGAACAGAACAGAACAGAACGGAGCGGAGTCCAAATCGTGACAAAGCATAACCCATAACAGGAAACAGAGCGGGAGCGGTCCTAAATCGTGACAGGTCATTTGACTAAAACGGGAATGGGGCTCAATTAGAGCAGTGATGGGATTCTAAGCGGGGACCGGTGACTGGTGCGTGGGACGAAGACGGACATAGACAGAGACAGAGTCTGGGGAAGTCCAGTGACTGATATGTGTCATAATGAGGTCAAATGTAACAAGTCTTGACGTAATGGAGTCCGGGTGGGAAATCCTATAAACAGACGATTGGTGCTTGTAGCGCATGGGGGCGTACGGGTTAGTGCCTGGAGTCCGGCAGGATTGTCCAGTTGTAACACCTCTTCAGTCCCCACAAACACCCTGAACTCTTCTGTCTCCTCAGACCCCTCAGATTCTCCATCCAGGGTCTCCAAGCTCCATGCCTGGTTCTCAAGGAGAACCTGGAACTCCCCACAGAGTCCCGAGGTGAAGTGTAGTTTCATGTCGAGGGCTTTTCCAAGGGCCTGGAAGAAATGGGAGATGAACTTGGAGCCTCGATCGGAAGTTACGTGAGACGGAACTCCATGTTTGGAAAATACGTGAATAATGAAAAGTTCCACTAATTGTAAGGACGTGATTGTATCGTGAGTGGGTATGAAAATGCCTTGTTTTGAGAATCGATCCACAACAACTAGAATGGATGTAAAGCCTTCGGAAGTCAGGAGTTGTTCGATAAAATCCATGGAAATTGAGTTCCAGGGTTTTTCCGGTATCAGAAGTTGCTTGAGAAGGCCGTACGGCTTATGCCTCTGGGTCTTAGAGTGTAAGCAGGTGGTGCATGACTTACAGAACTGGGTTACAAAATCTCGGAGGTTGGGCCAAGTATATTCTCTATGGATTAAACCAAGAGTATTGTTAATGCCGTAATGTTCAGAGATTGGATGATCGTGTTTGTACTGAAGTATGCGGAGTCAGAGATTGTTGGAATCTGGAACGTAGATACGTCCATCGAGACAGATAAAACCTTGAGAGTCCTGTGACCATTGGGGTTGGTCGGGATTATCAAGAACTTCTAGATGTGGCTTAAGAGCCGGATCGGAAGTGAGTGCGGAAAGGATATCTTGATGTAATTTTTCAATGTCCATAATCATAACGCTATGCATAATTGGATAGTAGAGGGAAGTCGCTCGAATAGATGTGGAAAGTTGTTGCATTGTAAAAACTGGTTTCAAGTTATGTGGATTAACAATGGCATAGTTACTTTCCCCCTCTTTAGGATAGATGTCCCATCATCGAGTCATGGCATCTGGTTTTCCACCAAGACATCCAGGTCGGAAATGGATAATCATGTTGAAAGCGGAAAGGAATTCGGACCAGTGGGCTTGCTGGTGGGTTAAAAGTTTAGTGGTAGAAAAATATTCGAGATTTTTGTGATCGGTAACAACATCAACGGGAGTTGTGGAACCTTCGAGATAATGGCGCCAATGTTTGAAAGCTTCAAAAATAGCCAAAAGTTCCTTATCATGAACGTCGTAGTTGAGTTCGGACACTTTCAGTGTCCGAGAAAGGAATGCGACCGGATGAATTTCACCGTCGGAATCTTGAATGGAAAGAATCACAGCAATTGCATAATCAGAATCACAGCAATTGCATAATCAGAATCACAGCAATTGCATAATCAGAAGCATCGGTTTTCACAATAATTGGAACATCAGGTTTCCAATGGGAAAGAATCGGGGCAGAAGTAAAAGCATTTTTCAAAGTCTGGAAAGCAGAGCAGCATTTGTCGTCAAAGACCCATGGTTGAGTTTTACGGGTAAGACAAGTGAGCGGTACTGTAATATCTGAGTAATTCTGAATAAAACGACGGTAAAAGTTGGTGAAACCTAAAAATGACTGAATATCCTTGACTTTCCGTGGTTCGGGCCAGTCACGGACAACTTGAACCTTGGTTTCATCCATACGGAGACCATCAGGTCCGATAATGAAACCTAAGTATTCAATAGAATCCATGTCAAAGTAGCATTTTTTACCGTTGGTGAAAAGACCGTTTTTACAGAGTCTTTGGAAAACTTCACGGACTTGTTCGTCGTGAAGAGCGGGATCCTCGGAAAATACCAAAATGTCGTCCAAATAGACTATAACACATACATCAAGCATGTCGGAAAATATATCATTAACAAAACGTTGAAAAGTGGAAGGGGCGTTGGTAAGGCCAAATGGCATAACCAACCATTCAAAGGATCCATAGCGAGTCTGAAAAGCAGTTTTCCATTCATCGTCCTCGACAATTTGAACCAAATGATAAGCATGTTTGAGGTCTATTTTGGTGTAGATTCGAGCTTTCCGTGGGGTGTCGAGTAAATCGGTAATGAGTGGAAGTGGATACTTATCTTTCCGTGTGATGGAATTTAATCCTCTGAAATCGACACAGAGTCGAAGGGAGCCATCCTTCTTTCTGACGAAAAGGACAGGTGCTCTGTACGGAGACTTTGAGGGACGGATAAAACCTATCGACAGATGTTCATCCAGGAACTCCCGAATGGACGAAAGTTCCAATTGGGATAATGGGTAAATAGGTCCTAACGGAGGGTTTGAACCAAGCTCAATATCGATTTTTAAGTCGTAGGGCCTATGTGGTGCAAGCCTGTCAGCTTTTTGCTTACTGAAAATGTCCGCGAAATCATGATATTTTTCGGGAACTTCTTCCAGGTTGGCTTTTAGCTCAGATAATTCTGGAGTCACAAAACCTCCAGATGCTTCATCAACTTTTAAGCTGATCGAAAAACACTGCGAACCATCCAGTTTACTCACCCTAACAAATGCCGAAGCATTGATGAGAGAGATTTTTGGAGGCATGGAGGTTTCGGTAGAAGCCGGAGATGCTGTTGATGCTGAAAAGGCATTGGCTGGAAAAGATGCTGCAGGAGGAACCGAAGTGTCAGGAATTCGGAAATTAATACTGCCCAATACCCAGTCAATCAACAGATTATATCGGGTGAGCCAATTGTATCCAAGAACTACCGAACAGCTAGAGTCCAACTGTGTTACGAAAAAAGTAACCGTCTGGGTTGTTCCACAAGGGAACCAGATAGACATGTCGCAGGCTTGGGTAATTGCCGTATTGCTAGTGCCGTCAAACAAATGCAAGGAAATTGCAGGAACAGAATGGAGTTTCAGATTATGTTTTGTGGCAAAGGTGGTATCTACAAAACAGTGTGTGGAGCCGGAATCTATCAGAGCTCAGAACACTAAATTTCCAAGAAAGTCAGAGATGAGTTTTACAAATAATGAATCGGGATTAGAGAGAGCGGACGCATTGAGACGGATAACCTCGGAAACACGGAGAGAGTCAACGCAACCCTCTGTCCATGCAGATTCCGGAGGGTTGCTTACTCTTTTTTTGACTCCGTGGCGGGTTTTTCCTTAGATGTTGTAGTCATAGTGGAAGTTGCTGCACAGGCCTTGGAAAAGTTAGATTTAACAGTACAGTCAGAAACCTTGTGTCTGCCTTTCCCACAGAAAAGGCAGAGGTCGTTGTCCATACATTGTTGTTTCTCCTTCGGGGTGAGTTTACCGTCAGTACCCAACAAATGGGAAATGTCGGGTTTGTCGGAAGTTGACTGTTTTTCCTTGTTGGATTTCTTGTCTTTCTTCCAGTTGGAGTTTGATTTGCCAGTATTAGTGCCAGAGTTGCCGGTGTTATTGCCTGAGTTGTTGCCGGAAGACTTGCTAGTCAACACCTTGTTATTCTGAGAACGTTCCATCGGGTTCTCTCGAGAGACCTCGGCTTTTCGTTCCCAATAACGGGCATCAGATGTTTGAGCTTTAATCCACATGAGTTGGAGAGTTTTTGGCTTCCCATCTTTGCAGATCTCATCTTTAAGGTGTGACGGAAGTCCCATATAGAAATGATGCCTGAGGGTGGAATCGTCCCATCCACATCGTGTGGCGAGGGTATTGAACTTGACGAGATAATCGGAAACTTGTTGATTGTCCTTCATATTAAGCATCATTAATTCATTTTCCACTTCACCGGATTGATCGTAAGGTCCAAAATTAGTTTCTAGTTCTTCCACAAAAGCATCCCAGTCATCGAGCCATACAGGTGTCTTGTCAGATATTCCAGATAGTCCGGGTTTGAACCAATCTTGAGTGGTATCCTTGAGATAAGAGAGCGCGAAATTGACTTTTCGACTGTCGGATTTAAATGCAGCGGGTCGATCATGGAAACTGAAACGGCATTGGAGAAGGAAATTTTTCAATTTTTTTGGATGCTTGCTGGTAAATGGTTTGGGTTCTTTGACTCCGGTGTGGGATGATTCTTTACTATCCTCAGCGGATTTCAAGTAGTCAGTGAATTTCACAATGGAGTTGATAAACAACATTTCAGTCAGTTCATCGGAAGATTTCTTTTTCAATGATTCCAGCTGATCTTCTGCTTCGTTGTCAGAAGTGTGGGGAATATTGGGGTCCTTCGTTACCTCCGTAACCTCCTCGGTAACTTCTTCGACTGAAGCTGATGTTGTCAGCTGAATTGGGGTTTCGGGTTGAGTGGTGTAAAGTTGCAACGGGGATTGAAGTTGGGATGGTCCTTCGGCAGCTTTGCATTTGGGACCCATGATGAGCGAGTCGCAGAGTTGAGATCTGATATACTGTTAAGTGCCGTGTCGGGAACTTATTCCAGAACTATCGGAAAGTCACCGGGAAGTCGGGAACTATTGGATAGGGTCAGGACGTCGGCTTCAGCTTATGTGCTGCACCTCTATGCAAACGCTCAAAGTCCTTAATTTCAGAAGTGAGACTTATGATGGAAGATACGGATATTCAGAGTTCCAAAGAGTTCCGAATATCGAGCATACAGAAAGATGGAAGAAGGAATAAGAAACTAAGTCGATATCAGATCTAAGGTAAAGTACAAATTCACGGAAACTAATATAAGTCTTCTCGTTATTGTACTACAAACTGAGACCATAATAAGATGGAAACAGAAGTATTCTTAAAATGGAAATACAATAAGACATATTGGGGAGACAATATTCCAAAACGGGAATATAATAGACAAACGAGTGAATACTTGTCAGCGGACAAATTACCAAATGCGGAACAAGGGAAGAATGCGGAAGATACGGTAACTATGATGTTCCATAGTCGGGGATCAGGAGTCGGATATTAAAGAATCCAGGAATGGGTCGTAACAGGTCTTTACATTATTATTGTTACAGTAGGCAACAAAACCATTTGGATGTTTCTTTGTTTTGGAAAGACCCTTTAGCATTAGCCCAAAATAAATTCTAAAGATTCTGAATAAATTATAATAGATGCTCTAATATTACAAAATGTTGATTACATAGCCATGATGTCATATGTCCATTTATGGCAATGTAATAATAGGATTAATGAAGCTTGTACATCTGAACAGTTTTGTTACCTGTATTTTATAAACCCTAAACTAGTACTTGGTATACCCTCCCTTGGCCTTAATTACAGCTTCAACTCTTCTAGGCATACTTTTTATCAAGTTCTGACATACCTCTTTTGGTATCTTCTCCCATTCCACTTGACAGTGTTCCCAAAGCTCCTCCACTCCACTAGGTAGTGTGTTGTACTCAGTTAGCCTCCTTTTCAAGGGTCTAGATCTGGAGACTGTGCTGGTCATTGCATAACAGTATAGCCATGGTCATCAAACCACTTTTGAGCAGTTTTCTGGGATGCTTTGGCCCATTATCCTGCTGGAAGATGGTATCAGATGGAGTTTCTTTGTAAAACTCAAGGGATTGCTGAAGTTCATCCTCCAAGATGGAGCAGTAAAGCTGTGAATCCATCTTCCCTTCAATACTAGTGACATATCCAATGCCTTCCCAATGCATGCAACCCCACATCATCACACTACCACCATCAAACTTCAATCCTTCCTCCACCTCACAGGAGGGAGAGGCTACAGTGGGCAGAGAGACATCAGGGGTACACTCTGGAGGTCTGGAAGAGTGTTGTATTATCTGATGAGACCAAAATCAATTGTCTTGGGTCAGATGGAAGGAAGTGGTTGTAGAAAAAGGTGGGGGAGGGGTTGACTGATAGGCAGGTGGAGGGATCATTGAGATTTGGTGGTGGTAGTGTGATGATGTGTGGTTGCATGCATTGGGAAGGCATTGGATATGCCATTAGGTTTGAAGGGAAGATGGATCCACAGCTTTACTGCTCCATCTTGGAGGATGAACTTCAGCAATCCCTTGAGTTTTACAAAGAAACTCCATCTGATACCATCTTCCAGCAGGATAATGGGCCAAAGCATACCAGAAAACTGCTCAAAAGTGGTTTGATGACCATGGCTATACTGTTATCCAATGACCAGCACAGTCTCCAGATCTAAACCCTTGAAAAGGAGGCTAACTGACTACAACACACTACCTAGTGGAGTAGAGGAGCTTTGGAAGCATTGTCAAGTGGAATGGGAGAAGATACCAAAAGAGGTGTGTCAGAACTTGGTAAAAAGTATGCCTAGAAGAGTTGAAGCTGTAATTAAGGCCAAGGGAGGGTATACCAAGTACTAGTTTAGTTTATAAAATACAGGCAACAAAACTGTTTGGATGTACAAGCTTCATTAATCCTATTATTACATTGCCATAAATGGACATATGACATCATGGTTATGTAATCAACATTTTGTGATATTAGATATCTATCATAATTTATTCAGAATTTTTAGAATTTATTTTGGGCTAATGCTAAAGGGTCTTTTCAAAACAAAGAAACATCCAAACAGTTTTGTTGCCTACTGTACCTCTCACACTGGGATATAGCTGCTTCACATCATACTGTAGTATTTATACTAAGAGCAGAGGGTCATTCTACAAATTGAGAGACAAAGGGTAGACTAAAAGTAAGGACAAAGAAATAGACAAAATGAATCTAATTGTAAGGTACAGTTTAGTCAGGTAGTTGGAGGAAAGTACTAAACTAGAGACAAAGGAAGGTCAGAGGGATGTCCCAATTTGGAGTCAAGGAATTGTCCTAGAAGGAAATACTTATGACTTACCATATTTTCAGAGAGGCTTTTGGTTCCCAGGCAGAATAAAGGAAATGAAAGTATTTTCAGAGATGCCTCAGGTTCTATGGTGAAGAGCAATATAACTTAGAAAAGTGACTAGAGTCAAAATGGGAAATGGAGTCAGGTCCTGAGCAGAGTCTGGGCATGGGTCTTAACAGATACTGTAGGTGGTTAGCTGCTGAAAATAACTGTACTACTTAAATCTGACAAGTAGTTATTTCATGGCTGCATGAAATACTCAGTTTATTGTAGTTTGTGCCATCTAGCTGACTGTCTGGCTAATGAGGATTGTTGCAAACTGGCCTACTCTGAACTGCAATACTTGGCATGGCTTGCAGCAACCATTTAGGCAACAGTTATGTATCTTTCCTCATAGTGATACACATCTAAATCCATTGATGGCTTGTACTATTATTTATACACAGCCAGTCTCTGACTATGGAACCCTGAAACACCATGATTGTGAACTTACTGGTAATCCTCTCCCAGAAACCCACTCTATTGCAACATAATTGGAAGAGAGAAGGGTAAGGGTAAGGTGATTATTACAAAGGGAACACAGATGAAAAGCTACTGCAAGAAAGGGACATGACCACAGAGTAGTGTTTTTCCATTGTTGGGGGACTTGGGAGAGAAGAGCAGCTTAAGGGGTCAGGGCTAAGAAAAGGTAGCATTGGAGGCATTATAATGTATGTACAAACAAATTGCCCAGAGTTATCAAGCAAAATGCATAATTGGAAAGCATGTGAATGGAATCTCCCCTTCACTTTTAAAGTTGTCCTCTCTATGCTCTTATAAATGCATTTGTCTCCACCTTTCCCCATTTCACATTCTGTTGCTCTCTCATACCATTATATAGTTAACTTGTTGTGGTGGAAGCAACTTATTACATAGACCACTTTTTAGAGATGAAACATATTTATTATAGGGGATAGCATGAGTATGACTTGTGAGTATTTTCACAGTTATGTACTTACCTTAATAGGAAGCAACAGAATTACCAAAAAATATGATATTGGTACCAGCATATGGCTTGTGTCACTGTGATTCATATGTAAACATGTAATGCATGATTTACAATAGTGCTTAACAAAGTCTCAGAATGTGGGCCAAGTATATTCTCTGCAAATCATTGATAAAGTCTTGTTGAGCCTGAAATGTCCTGAGAGTGGATGATCATGTTTGTACTGGGTGACTCTGAGGTGGAGGCCATTGGAGTCTGGTACACATGTATATTGATTGTCAAGTCTAATCAAAACTTGCAAGTCTTGAGACCACTGGGGTTTCCCAGAGTCTGTGGGATTGTCTAGGTGTGCCTTGGTTACAGGGTCTAGTGGAATTGCTGATAGAATATCTTGGTGTAATAATAACACACATACAGTGAGGGACAAAACCTTTCCAATGATTTTTAGTTGTGCAAAGATGTTACGACTGTGTCGTAACCCTTCGCAAACCGACGGCCCCCGACGGAATACCCTCGTTATACGTCTCCGACAATACAACACCTCGGAAGCCGTCGGACCCCCGACGCTGACGTATGCTCTCCGGTCAATCAAACCCGACTACGCCTTTCTGTCTGGTTATGTTTTGATATGTCCCTTTCATCATGTTGATCCGTCTCATCTTATGTTCCACATATGTCTAACTATATTTGTAGTCCTCGAACTATTTCCTTTTATCGTAATTTCCATTCTCGGTTATCATCGGCCTCCGAACTAATCATAAACTTCCTGTTCCTAGTCAAGCTTATTGTTAATGCCGTTTTCCGCCCTCCTCCCCATTAGTACTTTCTAGACGCCTGTTACTTGTATATGAACTCGCTGTAATTGTAGTTACTAGGCAATCAGAATATCGACTCAGAATACCCTCATACGTCTGTAGCAGTCTCATACTAGGAGAATCTCTCTTCCGCCTTCGCGTGCGCTCGCCCACTCTCGGCCCCGACCCCTTGGCCCGACACCTGACTTTTCCTTCGGTTCCGATCGGTGTCTTGCCGAAAAGTTCTTCTTAGGATTTAGTCTTCGCCTGCCCGAAATTTAAGGACAACCTACGGATATTTGCGAGGGCGCAGCATATAAGCTGAAGCCAAGTCCTTCCGATCGGTCCCCGTCGGCCACCGACATTAGTCAGTTTCTAGTTCTTAACAAAAGATTCTTGAATAACTCAAGAACCACTGTAGCTACAGACCTGAAATTTGGTGGGTGGTTAGGTATATATGTTATCTATATGCCCTTAAAATATTATGACAAAACCATTGGTATTTCCCATGCTATAAATAAAATAATAATAAAATCACATTGGAAGGGTTTTGTCCCAATCACATGATTAGCACAAAACCTTATTGATTATCTGCAAATAAGGTTTTGTTTAATCATGTGACTTTGTCAAAATTAGATATATAAATAGCTGTTCACTTTCTAGTTCAACAACATCCCCACAACTCAACATTCTACACCATGAAAGCTTTTATGTACTTCTGCTCAGGTTAGCCGCATTCTCACTTTGCTCAATAAGGGCAAGTCTGCTTCTCAGATCTCTGCAATCACTGGCAGAGGCCTGTCCACTATATCCAGAATTTGCTTTACCCAGTGCCCATCGCTTGCCAAAGCACCTGGTGGCCATCCATACAAGCTTTCTCCCTCAGATATTCATTATTCCATCCAACAAATCACTTCTCAGAAGCAGAACATGCCACTGAGATCACCAAAATCCTTCAAAATATGACTGGAGAGTCCATTTCAGTGAATATTGTTCATAGGGCACTCAAGAAGGCTGGAATGAGGGCTGTGGTGAAGAGAAAAAGGCCTTTACTCACTAAGAGGTATAGGAAGGCAAAGATGGACTTTGCACTGGCACACAAGGACTGGACTGTGGATGATTGGAGGAGGGTTGTTTGGTTAGATGAGACAAAATCAACCATTTGGGGTCAGATAGGAGGAAGTGGGTGTGGAAAAGGGCAGGAGAGGGGCTCAGTGCTAGGCTGGTTGAGGGTACAGTCAAGTTTGGAGGAGGAAATCTGATGTTGTGGGGCTGTATGTTGTGGGAAGGACCAGGATATTCTACCAAGATTGATGGAAGGATGGATGCTGACCTTTATGTTGGCATTCTGGAAGATGAACTTCAAGCAACCATAGAGTATTATGGCAAGAACACAGAAGATGTGGTCATTCAGCAAGACAATGACCCCAAACACAAGAGCAAGAAAGCCACCAATTGGTTTACAGACAATGGATTTGTGGTCATGGTATGGCCACCTCAGTCTGCTGACCTCAATCCAATTGAACACCTCTGGTATTACCTCAAAAAGAGGCTGGGAGAGTATGAAGTGGCACCCAAGAGTATTCATGAGTTGTGGGAGAGGGTTCAGACAGAGTGGGAGAAGATCCCTGCCTAGTATCGAGTGCCGCACGATCCCTGCATGCCGGGAGTAGTTTGGCACTTAACGTCCAGCCGAGCGTATGAAGGAGTCGCACACCTTTTGTTTCCTACAACATCTCTGTCAGTACAGTATCTGAAAATTTCGCATCCTTTCATGGATTATCATTCATTAATTCTTTCTTTTATTTCTCTTTGCACTTATGACATCTGGAGCCTTGCCACAAGGGGTGTTTGCGCACTTAGGTATAAATCTGAATGGTGAGACGAACCCACCTCCCACAGGAGCACAAGTGGAGACTGCCCCAGTGGATGTGAATCCAGGGCCAGATCCTTCATCATTACTGCTATCAGAAGGGGCTGGCACCAACTGCGAATCACAAAGGGCAGGCCAACACCCACCACCTTCCGAGATTGAGCTACTGGATGTGCAAATAGCCCAGCTAATGGCGCACAAACATAGTCTAACAAGTGATGCTAGCCCTGGTGACCTCGATAGACGAAGTGCAGCAGAAGCAGCGCCAGCTGTGACAAGGTTATTCCTCGACCCAGAGGCACTACAATGGGCCAGGAACATACCTTCACCCACTAGCGAGTCCCGAGGCAACAGGAAGGCCCCGATTCCTGAGATTATACCCGGGTTTAAGGCCAATTCTTTAGAGATCCGTAAGTCCACCCTTTCCTTATCTCACAGATGGACGGCCGGTCCGCATGATTTCACATGTGGGCCGTCCAGACAGTCCAACGGCATTGCGGAAGGCATGTCGCAGTTCACGGACAGTGCGGTGGCATTGTGGAATGCATGCCATATGCTACAGCAGTTTGACGGCATTGTGGAATGCATGCCGTGCATTGTGACAGCTTCGATTCTGTGGTGTCTATGCAATCATCATGCTCATACTCCCCCTCCCTTTTTATTTTTTCAGCAATTCCACGCAAGGTGGAGGAAGCCTTTAAGAACCTTCACTATGTTCCTTACATCTCCCTCACCTCCGAGGTGTGGCGAAGAGCAGAGAAAGGAGCAGAGGAGTTTACCATTTCACCATCTGGTGGCATCATTGCCAGAGGGCTGGACTGTGAATGAGAAAGGCATCAGTATAATTGACTGGTTAGCAGCAGCAATGGCGGCAGTTGACCGCACTCGAGTCCATGGTGGTGTCCAAAGAGCCAATGCATTAGCAGCCCACCATGCGATTGTGATGTCGATTGCGAAGTCACATAGTTGGGATGTTGCCATGGACTATGACGTTCAACAATGGGAGGCGGCTGCCCGCAACTTGTCTCATGACTTGGGCTGTTTAGATCCCGAGGCGCTGATGATCATATCGACTCGAACAGCACTTTGGTCAACAAAGGTGTCCCAGACCTCAATGGCACCACCCAAGTGCTCATGGCCAGCAGAGTCCCCCTCCAGCCGGATCACTGCGAAAGAGACCATGCACTGACAGGGACTCCTCACATTGTTTTCGATGTGGAGTCCAAGGCCACCTGCCCGCTGACTGCCAGTCAAAGCATACTACAGCAGGAAAGAATCCCCCCTCAATCGCACGAGGAGCCAGAAATAAACACGCCCTCACAGCCCCTGACGGCAAGCAGTTTTGTTTCGGCTGGGCACTTGAGTCTCAGTGCAGGTGGGGCACCAACTGCACCAACACCCACATGTGTAGCATCTGCTTCGAGGATACCCACGGAGCAGGAGCCTGCAGGAAGCTCTGACCTGAGATGGGTCACAATGCTGCTCGACCCTGTCGGCACGGCACGTATATTGAGTAAATATGGTATATTGCAGGACTGGCAGAATATTATAGCAGGTTTGGGTAATGGATTTGACATCGGACTGAAAGAGCACATATCATGTACAGCCATTTTTCGAAAATCACAGATCTTCCTTAGTGGACACAGAATTTATAACCAAGTATATAGCAAGCGAGCAAAAGATTGGCCCCTACTCCAGGGGCTTTACGCCAGAGGAACTGGAGCAAGCCATAGGACCATTTCAGACATCTCCCCTGGGGCTGATCCCAAAACCGAATTCAAGCACGTACCACATGATACAAGACCTATCATTTCCCCGAAATGACCCGATACATTCCTCCATAAACAGTTGCATAAATCCCAATGACTTCCCGACAGAATGGGGTACCTTTGCAGATGCGGCAGCATTGATATTATCTCTGCCAGAAGGTTCCATGGCCGCCACCTTCGACATTTCTGCAGCTTACCGTATGACACCCATACGACCAGATCAGCAGAACACATGCTGCGTTTTCTGGGATGGCCTAGTATACGTCGATCGGGCAGTCACATTTGGCTTGGCCTCGAGTGCAGGCGTATTCGGGAGTATTGCAGACATGCTGATTGCCTTATACCGAAAGGCAGGCTTCGGGTGGTTGCTAAAGTGGGTTGATGATTTCCTGGCCATTCGTTTGCCAGGGCAGGTTTGGACAGAAGATGACTTCATTGCATTGACAGCACAATTTGGTGTACCCTGGAGCGAGAGCAAAACAAGACCTTTTCCGTCAGTACAGAAATACATAGGCTTCATGTGGGACCTGGATGCCAAAACCGTAGCAATGCCGAAGGAGAAACTCGAGGCGACACTGGAGCTAGTCAAGCGATGGTCCCAGGAGGAGCATCAATTCTCAGTGAACGAGGTGGAGAGGCTACATGGGAAGTTGGTCCATGTGGCGTCCATCTTCCCATGGATAAAACCTTTTCTACACTCTATAACCGCATTCGCACATGGTTTCACATCACGAAGAGCATCATTCCCCCCAAGCCCAGCATTGCAAGCAGATATGTCATGGGTTTACTTCATATTGCGACACTTGCCAAACGAGCTGCCCATCATGATCAGATCCGATCGACATAGGATGGTGGGGGGACGCCAGTACATCATTCGGATTGGGCATCATAGTAGGCACCCAGTGGGCAGTGTGGAAGTGGGCCCCTGGCTTCGAAGTGGGCCCACATCGCCAATGCGACATCGGATGGGCAGAAGCAATTGCTGTAGAGTTGGGGCTGAGGATGGTGTTACAGTCTGGGGTGATGCATCGACGCAACCCATCTGATTCGGTTTTCTTGGTGCGTTCGGACAACAGTGGTGTCGTTGCAGTGGTGAACAAAGGCCAGTCATGCAACAAGGAGACAAACATGATTCTAAAAGAAATTTACAAACTGTTAGCCACGAATTGAATACAACTAAGAGCCGAATTTGTACCATCCAGGGAGAACATCGCAGATGCCCTCTCCCAAAACCATATCACCGATTTCCTCAAAGGCTTCCCCGGAATACAATCACAGGCCACATTAGACATCCCCAACCACTTGTTACACCAGATCCAATCACGGTAGCACCTGCAAGGGTGTCAGCACCCTTCGCCTCATCATTGCAGACATTACCAGCTGGACAATTGCACCTCATTCCATCAGTACTGAGGCCTACATGTAGAGCTAAAGAGAGACTCTTCAGGTGGAAAGGAATCAACACACCACCTCCATCCACTGTACAGCACCCGGTACTGCAGTTACTAGCGTCCATAGCCTCTGAAGCATCACTGCAGGATGCAAATAGCTACGGATCGGGTCTCTGCAAGTTCCATGTATTTTGCGATATCTTCTCTATAGCTGAATCGGAAAGATTGCCGGCATCCTTCCCAATTTTACATTCTTTCGCACTTTGGGCAGTGGCAGACTCATTGTTGCTCAGTCAGGAGCTAACTGCTGGGACGGCATTTGAGACTGTGTCAGTTGGGGTTACTTGGAAATACCTAGTGGCAGTTAGAGCATGGCACATAGCTCAAGGTTGGCTGCCACCCCTGTCAGATGACGAACGAACGAGAATCGAATGGTCACTAAGGGGGCTGGAGAACTTACAGGGCAATACATGAAAGCGGCCCCCAAGTCCACCGATAAAATTGAGGATGCTATTCACATTGAAGGCGTCATTGGATTTGAACAACTCCTTCAATGCCTGTGTATGGGCCATATCTACGTGTACCTTTTGGGGTTTGATGCATTTTGGGGAGGTCACGGTATCATCCAGAACACAGTTTGATGGCAAAAAGCATTTGAAGCGGAAGGACGTCCTAATTAGCCATGACAATGACGGCAGGAGGTATGCACGTTTGGACTTACCTGTGGCTAAAACGGCCAAATCTGGTGTAACCCAAGCGGTATACCTAACAGATCAGCAAGGGACATGCCCAATAGACGCACTAATCAATTTATCAAAAGTCGTACCGGCCAGACCTGATGAACCACTTTTTTGCTGGCTAGACGACAGAGGTGCAGTAAGACCGATAGTCAAAAAAGCTGCACTCGAACGAATAAATTTCATTCTTAACGCATGGGGATGGAGAACAACCTTCAGACATTCATTTCGTATCGGCGGCACATCTTTCTTTCTAGCACAAGGAGTTGATCCTGAAATCATGAGATTAGCAGGCAGATGGAAGTCATTAGCATATGAAACATACATCAAGGCCTTTGAACAGATAGCATCACGGCATTTGGAGAACCTTTCAACAAGGAATGCAATTGCCTTGGTTGGGTAGGCGGCATAGCCTCGCTGCATTTGGCAGGCAGTTGTTCTTTGTGGGTGAGCAGTGAGTCTTCCCACACATACGCGGAGAGCTAAGCTCTCCCCCTACCCAACCATACAGCTCTCCGCTCTCATCACGATACATAGACGAAGCTGGATAGTATCGAGTACCGCACGATCCCTGTGTGCTGGGAGTAGTTCGGCACTCAACGTCCAGCTGAGCGTATGAAGGAGTCGCACACCTTTTGTTTCCTACGATATCTCTGTCAGTACAGTATCTGAAAATTTTGCATCCTTTCACGGATTATCATTCATTAATTCTTTCTTTTATTTCTCCCACCCACCCTCCCCCCATATTGAGGATTTGGGTTAATCAATGAATCAAGTTTGATAATTATTGATTGTTTAATCTATTGTTAAGTGAGAGTGAGAGCTGTACTGCGAGAGAGGACCCGCCCTCCTGAGCGGTGAGTCTTCCCACACATACATGGAGAGCTAAGCTCTCCCCCCTACCCAACCATACAGCTCTCTGCTCTCATCACGATACATAGATGAAGCTGGATCTACTTGTCAGAAGTTGATAGAGAGTATGCCTAGAAGGGTTGAGGCTGTTTTGAAGGCCAAGGGAGGCTATACTATGTATTAGATTGTTTGATTTGTGTTCTTTTTATACCAGGGACAAAACCCTTCCAATGTGATTTTATTAGTGTTTTGTTTATAGCATGGGAAATACTAATGATTATGTCATAATAGAGAGTATCTGCAACTAATATCTTAAGGGAATATAGATAACATATAGACCTAACCAATCACCAAATTTCAGGTCTGTATCTACAGTGGTTCTTGAGTTATTCAAGAATCTTTGCACAACTAAAAATAATTGGAAGGGTTTTGTCCCTCACTGTAACTGGATGAATGAGGTAAGATACATGGTGGCAGCCAGGAACTGGCACCTTTATGTAAGCAGTGACAATGACAACTACTCCTAGCTACCACAATTGCTTGAAGCTATTCTGAGTGCAGGGAAAGGTGTCTTAGTTGCTTGGGAAGAGGCCTCTGAAGTCAGAATCTTCATATCTGTTATCTATTTTGTGTAGTAGGTCTTTTTTTCTCTGAATTTCCTTTGAGCCCCAAATGCATTGCTTGGTCAAACTGACTGTACATATTCAGAAAAGGATTTCATAGATTTGACTGCTTATTAATAGATCACATGATTCATTATGTGAGAAAAGAATGTAAAAAGGTGCTGCCTTTCAAGCAGAATGCCCTGGAAGACCTGTGCAAATCATGCTTGAGCTGAAAATCTTTGGAAAAGTCAGAAGCAAACCACAAGTCTAACAGTCAATCAGGATTCCACCAAGCTGCAACCTTGTTGATGACCTGGAACTTCTTGACATCATTGGTGCCCTCAGAGGGACAGCAATGGTTGATGACAAAGACAGAGAATATTAAGGAGTGCACACAGAGCTTATTGGAGGGTTTCCAGAGAAACCCGCAGGAAAGCCAGTAGGACTTGGCTTCAGCTTATAGGCTGCACCCTTGTGAAATCGTGTCATCCAATTTCAGATGGGCAGATGGGAATCCTGGGGAGTCCAGGTGTTAAGAACTGAAAACTGACTAATGTTGGTAGGCCAACGGGGACCGATCAGAAGGACTTGGCTTCAGCTTATATGCTGTGCCCTCGCAAATAACCGTCGGGTGTCCTTAAATTTTGGATGGGCAAAGACTAGTCCTAACAAGTACCTCTCGGTGAGTTACTGATCGGGACCGAAGGATAAGTCAAGTGTCGGGCCAAGGGGTCAGGGACCGAGAGTGGGCAAGTGCATGCAAAGGTGGAGAGTGGGATGCTTATAGTAGGACTTCTAGAGATGTATGTGGGTGTTCTGATTCAATATTCTGATTGCCTAGTAATTACAACTACAGTGGGTTTATATACAAGTATTCAGCATCAAAATACTAACTAAGGGAAGAGCAGAAAATGTTATTGACAAATAAACTTGACTAGGAATGGGAAGGTTACAATAAGTTTGGAGGCCATGATTAACCAAGAGTGGAATTACTAGAAAAGGAAATAGTCTGAGGGTTACAAGTATATATAGGCATATGTGAAACATAGAGTAGAACAGATCATCATAATAAAAAGGGACATATCAGAGTATAACCAGATAGTACAAGTATATTTTGATGGGGGCATAAATGGGGTTTGATCACCGTGAAAACATACGTCAGCATCAGGCAACCAATGGTTTCTGATGTGATGACTTGAGCGATAACTTGAAACCTTGATAGGCAGCAATATCCTCAGGGACCGTTGGGTTGCAACACGGTTGTACCACCAGGAGTAGTTGGTGGGTTGAGGGGTCAGAGGGTCGACTGCATGAATCCCACGGAGGTCAAGGGATTGGGTGGTGATGAGTCGGAGGTTGAGTAATAGATAGGTCGGAGCCTGTGGGCTCTGACAAGGTAATAGTGGTGTGTTTCAAAGAGGAGATTAGAGCAGAAAATGTACTGAGATTACTGGGGAATCTAAGCTGATTTTCTGACTGGATTGTATGTACAACATCTGCCAGACTATATAGGCTGTGGAATGTATGCCATACCAAATCCAGTAATAATGAAATCCAAACTAGTAATCATGAAACGAGATAAGTAAACACCAAATTTGGTGTTAGGAATGGAACAGAGTGGAGTGGAGTCCGAATCGTGACATGGTGCAGGAGTGGAGTCTGAAATGTGACAGGTCATTTGACCATAACAGGAACAGGGCTCAGTTAGAGGGCTGATGGGTTTTCCGAGCAGAGTCTGGTGACTGATGTGTGGGACAGGGTTGAGAATAGACAGGGATGACGTGTGCAGGGTCCAGGTGGGTATTCCAGTGACTGGTACATGAGATAACAAAGGTCGGGCATGGACAGCTCTGACATCCAGGTTCCAGCAGGTATTCCAGTAAACTGATAACTGGTGCATCAAGGGTGTGGGTGCATATAGGGTAGTGCCCAGAGTCTGGCAGGTTTTCCAGTCGTAACAGTACCCTCCCTTTATGCCAAAGTCCCAAAGAGGCTCTAGAACTTTATAAAGTTTGTCAGTTCTGCACATGTATCAGAGAATCATGTCAGTTACATGTATGTGTCAAAGAGTCACATGATCTGGAAGGTAAGGTTCAGATACGATGAGCCTATATAAAAAATTGAAAAAATAAAAATTTCTTCTTCTTTATTACCCCCATCATCAATGGGTCCTAAGCCAATGCCTCACAGACTGATGCCCACTGCCAGGCCCTCCACAGGCTCCCCATATCAGGCTCTACTCACCACTGCCCAGATCTTGGTGCAGTGGAATGAGCAGCATCAACAAAGGGAGGAAGTGGAAAGACAGGCAAAAGAGGCCAAGGAGGACTTGGATAGGGAGTACCAGGTGGCCCTGGTCATGGAGAAAGAGGCTGAGGAGCAGAGGAAAAAAAGATGAGGAGGAGGCAGCATGGGTTGCCATGGAGCAGGCCAAAGCAGCCATGGAGAGAGCCACAGTTGCCGTGGGAAAGGTAAGTCCCAATGAGTTGTGTAGTCAGTTTACTGATTCTGCTCTTAGTGCAAAGTGGTAGAGGCCAAGTCAGAGTCTAAGGGAGCCAGAGAGTCCTCAAAAGATAAGTCTCAGATCTGTGGGATTTTCTCTGGAGACTGACCATTTCAACAGAAGGCAAGGAAAGTGGCTCCAGTCCACTTGCAGGTGAAAAACAACCCATGGTGTTCTGGTTGTAATGACCAGAACACTGATTGTCATCAGAAGTCTGGGCAGGGACTGGGCTGTTGGCAATGTGCAAACCTCAAAGCAAGGTGCTCACTTGTTCACGAGCCCACTGTTACGACTGTGTCACAGCCATTTGGCCCCAAGGTTAGCACCACCTATCGACGATTCAAGTTATCGCTCAAGTCACCACATCAGAAACCATCGCCCCCGATGCTGACGTATGCTTTCGCGATGATCAAACTCCATTTATGCCCACGTCAAAATATACTCGTACTATCTGGTTAAACTTTTGATACGTCCCTTTTATTATCATGATCTGTTCTATCCTATGTTTCACATATGTCTATATATACTTGTAACCCTCGAACTATTTCCTTTTCCCATAATTCCGCTCTCAGTTATCTCTTCGGCCTCCGAACTAATCATAAACCTCCTGTTCCTAGTCAAGCTTATTGTCAATACCTTGTCCCACTCTTCTCCTAGTTAGTATTTTCTAGACGCCTGATACTTGTATATGAACCCGCTGTAGTTATAATTATTAGGCAATCAGAATATCGACTGAGAATACCCTCTTACGCCTCTAGCAGTCCTGTACTAAGAATTCCCTCATCCGCCTTCATATGCGCTCGTCCACTCTCAGTCACTGACCCTTGGCCCAACACTCAACTTAACCTTCGGTCCCAATCGGTATCTTGCTGAAAGGAACTCGTTAGGATTAGTCTTTGCCCGCCCAAAATTTAAGGACACTCAATGGACATTTGCGAGGGTGCAGCACATAAGCTGAAGCCAAGTCCTTCCGATCGGTCCATGTCGGCCAACCAACATCAGTCAGTTTTCAGTTCTTAACACCCACAGGGTCTGTGACATGGGATGCAGGTAGTTCAGACAAGCCTGCGGGCTTGGAGGAAGTCTTGGGGCAGATAGCCATGGGCATAGAGGCCCAAAACCAGTTGCTTGAAGAGGGTTACTGGATGCAGGAGAGTATGGTGGAAACGCTCCAGGAGCTCTGCAGGGAGTTCTGGGTGTTTTTGGCAGAGTATGGTGGGTATGTCTATGTTGGACCACAGATTGGGAGTTCCAAGGAGCCCAGTGAGGATGAGGATGGGGTACCTGAGGAGGTGGAAGAACTCTGAAAGGAGCATAAGGAAGTTGGGCAGAAACATAGCCCCATAAATATAGATTGAGAAATAATAATATTTTTTTTTAAAAAAATAAAAGTAAAACATGAAAAGCATAAAAGTCTGCAGGAAGATCCACTAGGACTTGAAAACATGTCAGAAACCTGTAAAAGCAAAGAGAGACATAGGGTGACAGGGAAAAATGAAGTTAACCCAACATATACATGGGGTCCACAGAATGCAGTTAGAGAGAGGATAGTGGTCCAGATTTGAGCAGGTAAGCTGTGTGAAATCTCCATGGCATTACCAAGTTCCATGGCCAAAATCCATGAAGTCTCTTCGTCAGTGCCCTCGTAACCTGCCCACTTGACCAAGTAAAGCAGTTTACAAGTGCATCAATGCTTATCTATTTTCAAATCTAAAATTTGTGAGATTTCAAACTCGGGTTCTCCATCAATAATGACCAGAGGAGGCAGAGATTGCACACGATCTGGGATAGTGTTAGCAGTACACAGTTCTAGCATAGAAACATGAAATACCAGGTGTACTGCGCATATCCAGAAGCTGTAGGGTCCATGAAACTGAACCTACTTGTGCTATTATTTCAAATGGACCTAAATATTTTTCAGTGAGTTTCTTTGATGGATGGGTAGTCTGAAATAATTGAGCTTTGACACAAACACGATCACCAAGTTTGAAGTTTGGTGGTGGAATCCAGCTTTTGTCTGCTGAACGCTGATATTGCTCTTGGGTGGACATTATTGCAGTCTGGAGTTCCTCATGAAGCTTGTGGAGGTCCGTGATGAACTCTTGAGCATGGGCAGAGGTGAGATTTCATTCTGGGTGTACTGTAATATTTGGATTGTACCCTTTATTTGCAAAGAATGGGGAAATGCCAGTAGTGGCTGAAGGTGCATTGTTGTAAGCAAATTCTGCAAGTGGTAACAGGGATTTCCAATTGTCCTGTTGATAGTTGCAATATACACGGAGGTATTGTTCCAATATCTGATTGATATGTTCAGTTTGTCTGTCACCTTCCAGGTGATGTCCAGACATGAAGTGTAACTTCATGTCCAAGGATTTCCTGAGGGATCTAAAGAAGTCAGATACAACTCTGATCCTCGATCAGAAGTATGTGGGATGGAACTCTGTGCTTGGAAAATATATTGGTAATGAAAAGGGCCACTAACTGCACAGACATGATGGTATCATGCGTGGGAATGAATATACAGTACCTTGTTTTGAGAATCTGTCAACAATGACTAGAATGGCAGAAAAGCCTTCAGAGTCTGGTAGGTGTTCAATGAAATCCATAGAGATGGAATTCTATGGGTGTTCTGGTACCGGGAGTTGTTTCAGAAGGCCGTATGGCTTGTGATACTATGATTTAGAGCATGGACAAGTAATGCAAGATTTACAATAGTGCTTAACAAAGTCTCAGATTCCAGGCCAAGTGTATTCTCTTCTTATTAATGATAGAGTTTGGTTGAACCCAAAATGTCCTGAGAGGGGGTGGTTGTGCTTGTACTGGAGAATCCTGAGGCGGAGGCCATCGGAGTCCAGTACATATATACAATTGTCAAGTCTAATGAAACCATGCTGATCAAGAGACCACTGGGGTTGACTGGGGTCCACAGGATTGTCAAGGTGTGCTTTAGTTATTGGGTCTAGCAGAATTGCTGATAGAATATCTTGATGCAACTTCTCAATATCCATAATGATAATTCCATGGATGATGGGATGGATGAGGAAAGTTGCATGGACTAATTTGGTAGGCTGCTGATTCATGAAAATGGGTTTCAAGTTGTGCAGGTTTACTGTGGCATAGTCATTGCTCCCCTCTTTAGGATAGACATCCCATCATCTAGTTAAAGCATCAGGTTTGCCACCAAGGTGACCAGGTCAAAAGTGGATAATCATATTAAAGGCTGACAGGTATTCAGACTAGTGGGCCTGCTGGCAGGTCAAAAGTTTCATGGTAGAAAAATATTCCAGGTTCTTGTGATCTGTTACAAATCAATCGGAATTCCCGAGCCTTCCAAATAGTGTTGCCATGTTTTGAAAGCTGAAAAAATTGCTAGGAGTTCCTTGTCATGAACATCATAATTGAGCTCTGCTCCAGTGAAAGTCCAGGACAGAAAAGCCACAGGGTGGACTTCTCCATCAGAGTCCTGAATAGACAGAATGGCTCCAAGTGCATAGTCTGAGGCGTCCATCTCAACAATGAGTGGAAAGTCCAGTTTCCAATGTGAAAGAATTGGAGCTGAAGAAAAAGAATCTTTTAAAAGATTGAAAGCTTTTTGACACTTATCATTAAAATTCCATGGAGTATCCTTGCACATAAGACAAGTAAGGGGGACCGTGATTTTGGAATATCCATGGATAAACCATCAGTAAGAATTGGCAAAGCCAAGGAAAGATTGTATATCTTTGACTTTTCTGGGTTCCAGCCAATCTTTGATGACTTGTACTTTAGCTTCATCCATGTGAAGTCCACCAGGTCCATTATGAAACCTAGATACTCCATGGAGTCTGTGTCAAAAGTACATTTTTTACCATTTGCGAATAAACCATGTTGTCTGAGTCTCCAGAGAACTTCATGGACTTGCTTGTCATGTACTGCAGGGTCCTCAGAGTAGATAAGAATGTCATCCAAGTAAACAATGATGCATACATTGAGCATGTCAGAGAAAATGTCATTAATAAAATGTTGAAAAACAGACGGAGCATTGGTGAGTCCAAAGGGCATCACCAACCACTTAAAGGCCCCATAATGGGTTCTGAAAGTGGTTTTTCACTCGTCTCCCATGGAGATCCAGACCAAATGGTAGGCATGTTTAAGGTCTATTTTGGTATAAATCCAGGCATTCCATGGAGCATCGAGCAGGTCAGATATAAGTGGGAGTGGATATTTATCCTTTTTTGTGACAGCATTGAGTCCTCTGAAATCAACACATAGTCTGAGGGATCCATCCTTCTTCTTGACAAACAGAACAGGTGCTCCAAAAGGAGACTTAGAGGGTCTGATAAAACCTATGGACAAATGTTCGTCCAGGAAATCCCAGATTGCGGAAAGTTCTGTGGAGGAAAGCAGGTAAATATGTCCAAGGGGTGGCTGGGCACCTTTGTTGAGATCGATTTTTAAGTCATATGTACTCTCTGTGGGGCAGAAGCCAGTCAGCTTTTCACTTACTGAAAACATCTGTGAAATCATGATATTTCTCTGAGATGCTATCTAGATCAGCGGTTTGCTCAGATGCTGGAGTTGAAAAACAACCAGTTGCTTCATCAATTTTCAAATTGATAGTGAACACCTGGGATCCATCCATTTTTGTAGCACTAATAAACACTGCAGCATTAATAAGAGAGATAGACAGAGGTGCTGTGGGTTCTGGGGAAGCTATGGGTGCCATAGGGATCACAGGGGCCACCGAGGCCACAGGTGCCAGGAAGACCATGGGTCCCATGGAGGCTGTGTCAGATACAGTTATCTCAGGCACTGCAGGTGTCTGGAAAGTTATACTGTTTGATACCCAGTCAATCAACAGATTGTAGCGGGTAAGCCAGTTATGTCCTAGGACAACCGAGCAACTTGAATCTAACTGGGTCACATACAGTAGAAAGTGACCAACTGAGATGTTCCACACAGGAAACAGATGGATAAATTGCAAGCTTGGGTGATAACCAAATTGCTTGTGCCATCGAAAAGTCAGAGTCTGACTGGATTTATTGGATAAGTTGACAACAGATCTTTTTGCATGAATTTTGTATCTACAAAGCAATGAGTCGAGCCAGAATCTACATATGAGTGCTGAGAAAATGAATTTTGGGATCATATCAGACATAAAAAACAAGTCAGAGTTCAAAAGAGTGGATGCATTAAGACAAGTAAACTCATGAATGCACAGAGAGGTAATCCAACCCCCAAGCCATGCAAAGTCCATGGGGTTGCTTACTCTTTTTTTGGATTGGAAGCTGGTTTGTCCTTCAATGGGGATTCCATGGAGGGAGCCTTGGCTACACAACCTTTCACAGAGTTTGCTTTTGCCAATGGACATTCTGGAACTTGATGACTGGGTTTTCCACACAAGAGACAGAGGTTGTTGTCCATATGATGCTGCTTTTCTTGTGGGATAAGTTTGCCATCAGGCCCGAGCTTGCCTGTAAGGTCAGTTTTTCCATTTTGTTTACTGGATTGCTGACCTTTGCTGTTGTTGTTGTTGTTGGAAGACTTTTGTTTTGTCACTCTTCTGATCAGATTGCATGGAGTTTTGGTTGCTGGTAGATGGGGTATTGTTGTTGGGTTTGTTTGCCATGGACTTGCTGGTTTTTTCCATGGAGGTCTCATGGGCAACTTCCACTTAACATTCCCAACTGTCCTTCATACAAAGATTGGTGAGGCTATTCTTGGCTTCTCTGGTCAGGTCATATAGGCCAAAGTTGATTTCTAGCTCCATAACAAAAGCATCCCAATCTTCAAGCCAAAGTGGCTCTTCCTCAGAAAGTCCACTAAAAGCCAGTTCGAACCATTTCAATGCAGATCCCGAGAGGTATGAAAGTGTGTAATTGACTTTTTGGGAGTCCATGGAGAATGTGGTGGATCGATCATGGAAATTAAAATGACATTGCATGAGGAAAGTGGAAAGTTTGTTGGGATTGGAACCCATAAAGGGTTCCAGAGCATTGACTTTTGACCACGGAGGTTCCAGATCCTTCTTTTTGCCTTCTCTGAGCATGCAATTCATCAATCTTTCTAAAGTGATTGCTAACAACTTGGAGATGGGATCCACAAGTGGCGGTCAATCATTAGATGGGGAATTTTTGACACCTTTGCCCTTGTCAGGGGCCATGGACTTGTCCTCATGCTCAGATTCATCCAGGTTTTCTGGGACTTCTTCAATACAGGCTTCTTCTGTGGTATCCAGCTGGTGTGTGAGTGTCTGGCTGATATACAAAGTAAGTGGGGAATGAAGAGTCAAAGGTCCAGGTAATGATTCCTGTATGTATGCTTTTCTTCTTGGTGGCATATTGACAATCTGCAAGTCTCAGTCAGAAAATACTGTTAAGGAGTGTGTGGAGCTTATCGGAGGGTTTCTGGAGAAACCTGCAGGAAAGCCAGTAGGACTTGGCTTCAGCTTATAGGCTGCACCCTCGCAAGATCATGCTGTCCAATTTCAGATGGGCAGATGGGAATCCCAGAGAGTCCAGGAGTAGTTGGTGGGTTGAGGGGTCAGAGGGTTGACTGTGGGAATCCCGCAGAGGTCGAGGGATCGGGCAGTGATGAGTTGGAGGTTGAGTAATAGATTGGTCAGAGCCTGTGGGCCCCAACAAGGTAATAGCGGTGTGTTTCAAAGAGGTGATTAGAGTGGAAAGTGTACTGAGATTACTGGAGGGAATCTAAGCTGATTTTCTGACTGGATTGTATATACAACATCTGCCAGACTATATAGGCTGTGGAATGTATGTCATACCAAATCCAGTAATAATGAAATCCAAACTAGTAATCATGACATGAGATAAGTAAACACCAAATTTGATGTTAGGAATGGAATGGAGCAGAGCGGAGTCTGAAATGTGACAGGTCACTTGACTATAATGGGAACAGGGCTCAGTTAGAGGGCTGATGGGTTTTCCAAGTGGAGTCCAGTGACTGATGCATGGGACAGGGTGTTACGACCGTGTCGCAACCCTATCGGTCCCGAGGTTATTGCCACTTGTCAACGACAAGTCACCCTCTCGGAAACCATCGGCCCCGAAGCTGACGAATGTTTTCGCGAAGATCAAACTCTGTTTATGCCCACGTCAAAACAACTCGTATTGTCTGGTCAAACTTTGATACGTCCCCTTTATTATGTTGATCCGTTCAATCTTATGTTTCGCATATGTCTATCTATATTTGTAGTCCTTGAACTATTTCCTTTTATCGTAATCCCGCTCTCGGTTATCATCGGCCTCCGAACTAATCATAAACTTCCCGTTCCTAGTCAAGCTTATTGTTAATACTGTGTTCCGCCCTTCTCCCCATTAGTATTTTCCAGACGCCTGTTACTTGTATATGAACCCGCTATAGTTGTAGTTACTAGGCAATCAGAATATTGACTCAGAATACCCTCATACGCCTGTATCAGTCTCATACTCAGAATCCCCCCATCCGCCTTCGCGTGCACTCGCCCACTCCCGGCCCCGACCCCTTGGCCTGACACTCGACTTGTCCTTCGATTCCGATCGGTATCACGCCGAAAGGTACTCACTAGGATTAGTCTTCGCCCGCCCGAAATTTAAGGACATCCTACGGATATTTGCGAGGGTGCAGCACATAAGCTGAAGCCAAGTCCTTCCGATCGGTCCCTGTCGGCCACTGACATTAGTCAGTTTCCAGTTCTTAACACAGGGTCAGTAATAGACAGGGATAACATGCACGGGGTCTGGGTGGGTATTCTGATGACTGGTACATGAGATAACAAAGGTCAGGCATGGACAGGTCTGATATCCAGGTTCTGGCAGGTATTCCAGTAAACTGATAACTGGTGCATCAAGGGTGTGGGTGCATATAGGGTAGTGCCTGGAGTCCAGTGGGTTTTCCGGTCATAACAAAGAACCTGAATATAGGTCAGAAGATGATGGTGATGAGGAATACTGCAAGATTCAGGAGATTACTACAATGGAACATTTTGCATCCACATTTCAGAAGGCACATAATCTTGTCACAGCAGCAGAGAGTAAGTGAGAAAAGGGCAAGAAGCAACCTATTGTTAAGGGACATGCAGGCTCACAGAGGGTTTTTGGAGAAACCCACAAATAATCCAGTAGGACTTGGCTTCAGCCTATAGGCTGCACCCTTGCAAGATCGTGGTGTCCAATTTCAGACAGGCAGACAGAAAACCCAAGGAGTCTGGGTGCAGTCAATAGGTCAATAGGTCAGACAGTTGATAGGTCAGGAGGTCAGTCAGAAAGCCTGCAGGCTCCAATGAGGTGGATACCATTGTCATTCAAAGGTGAGAGATAGTAATTGAGTGGGGTATATACTAAGTTACTGGGGGAGAACTAAGTTGATTTTCTGACTGGATTGTATGTACAAACATTGCTAGGATATATAGACTGTGGAATGTATGCAATACCAAATCCAGTAGTAATCAAAGACAAAACAGGTAATCCTGAAACAAGAGTAGTAAACACCATACTAGGTGTTAGGATGGAACAGAATGGGAGCAAGGTCTGAAATATGACAGGTCATTTGACCATAATGGGAACAGAGCTCAGTTAGAGAGCTGATGGGTTGTCTGGGCAGAGTCCAGTGAACTGGTACTTGGGACAGAGTCAGATATAGACAGGTTGATGTGTGTGGGTCCCAGCGGGTATTCCAATGACTGGTGATAATTGTCAGGGGACAACCTTAAGTTCCTCAAATTCACTTTTGACTTGTCAGAGTCTAGTCTCATAAGTCCAGGGTAAAGGTACCTTGTTTTTATCACATTTTCAAACTCCACTACACTTTAGTTAGTCACACGCTAGCCGAGGGTTCCTTAAACTTTTCTCTTCGGATTCCCTCTGCTAGGTAAGTAGTACTGCAATTTGTATGTATATAACTAGATAGATATAAACTAACTTCGGATTCCCTCTGCTAGTGCCCCAACTCTGTCTTAGTGCGAGTCAGTGTGGTCTAGAGAGTCGCCCTTACAATAATGAGATGCAGAGAGTCAGTCATAGACAGGTTTGATGTCTGGGTCCCAGCAGGTTGTCCAGTTGTGAACTTTGACTTGGTGGGTATAAAGTTGGGTGCATATACATAGGATGGGGTCCAGAGCCCAGCAGCCTTTCCAGTCCTAACAGTTGGAGTTGGAGCTGGTAAATGTCTTCTGTAGCATTGACTTTGGATCATGGGGGCTCTTGATCTTTTTTCTTCCTTTCTTTAAGCAGGTAGGTCATGAATTTCTGTTTTCCAAGCACCCAAATCCAAAGTCTTTCTGTCACAAACCTACAGTCTCAAATTCTGATAATATTCAATCAACTTTCCTTCAACTTTCTTCGACATTCCTTCAACTTTTTGACTCAATTTCCAACTCAACTTCTGACTCAACTATCTTTTGAGATTTTTCAACTAATCTTCAACTTGTCTCAGTTTGATGTCATTGATGATTTCACTCTGATATCATATTATCATCATAGGTAAATGATAAATAGTGTTTCCAGGCACTAACTTATATACACCCACACCCTACATGCACCAGTTATCAGTTTACTGGAATACCTGCCAGACTCTGGACATCAGACCTGTCCATACTCGACCTTCGTTACTTCATGTATCAGTCACCGGAATACCCACCAAGACCCACACCTGTCTATCTCTGACCCTGTCCCACATACCAGTCACTGGACTCCTCTCAGAAAACCCGACAGCTCTCTAACTGAGCCCCATTCCCATTATAGTCAAATGACCTGTCACATTTTGGACTCTGCTCCCACCCCATTCCCATTATGGTCTAACAAGCTGTCACATTTCAGACTCCACTCTGCTCCATTCTGTTCCTAACACCAAATTTGGTGTTTACTTATCTCATTTCATGATTACTAGTTTGGATTTTATTATTACTGGATTTGGTATGTTATACATTCCACAGTCTATATAGTCTGGCAGATGTTGTTGTTAGCGTATGTTGTATTGCAAGCTGTTGACACATTTCAATGCTCAGCTATTTCGTACTTTACAGTAGCTTAGTCATTGTAAATAAACCTTGTCCGTTTTCCTTATGCCGTCTTCGAACAGGTTATGGGCCCCGCCCCGTTGCTTTAAAAGTCACACTAATACTATCTCATCATCTTATGTCTAATATCAACGCCTTACTTGCGAGTATCCCAAAACTCTCGAGTGATAACTACCACGAATGAAAGTTTTCACTGTCAATGGTTTTGCGGCATGCTGGATCATGGAGTGTTGTTAATGGTGGAACAAAGGCACCTAAGGATGAGAATAGCAAGGAGTATTTGGATTGGGAAAAGCATTTGGAGGATGGTTACATGGCAATTGGATTGACAATTGCATCAAGCCAACAATCGTATATTCGGGATTGCACCACTGGACCAGAGGCATGGCAAGCACTTGCGAAAATCTATCAGGCAAATAATCGGGCCAATCGGATTTCGTTGAAATGCCAGCTCTATATGTATCAGCATGATGTCAAAAAGCCAGTGATGGAATATGTCCATGGCATTTTGACTCTGGCTTCGCAGCTTCGAGCAATTGGAGTCGAGTTACATGATGAGGATGTGCCAGATGTCCTCATCTATTGTTTGGCTCCAGAATTTGGTGCGGTAGCAACTGCTCTTATGCAGCATGTGGGATCACTTACAGTCGAAGAAATTTCCACAGTGCTGGTAGAAGAAGAAAGCCATTTAAAAGGGCGGAAAGAAAATGAGGGTCAGATTGCCATGAAAATGAAAGTCGACTCACCAAATATGCGACAGCCGAAGAATTGCTATAGATGCAACAGCGAAGGTCACATTGCGCGTTTTTGTCCCACACCGAGGCCGGTTGTTTTGTCTTCAAGTGGATTACCTACTGAAAACCAGGAGATCCCCACTGATAGCACAGGGATGAGTGCTTATATTTTGCACACTTGAAATCATCGTGTGGACTAGGAGTTGCGAGTAGGGCTGCAAGGTCTGGCATTTGTTTGTTATCTGGGAGGTTGGGGGAACGTGTTCTAAGAGCGAGGATGCTCTGAGATTCGGTTCGACGCCAAATGTACCAGATGAATATTGCGTCTAGTGGGCACAGCGAGTTTCTCAAAATTTTCGAGCAGTTCTGCATCTAGTGGGTGCAGCAGGTTTTTTGTGTCAACTTTGGGATGGATTTTGCGTTGTGGGCACAATATTTTTGTGTGTTAAAAATGGTTTATTTCTCATGTTTCGTGTGTATGGACTTACTACACATCTCAACAACTTGCAAAGTGGGCATGTTAGCGTATGTTGTATTGCAAGCCGTTGATGCATTTCAATGCTCGGCTATTTCGTACTTTACAGTAGCTTAGTCATTGTAAATAAACCTTGTCCATTTTCCTTACGCTGTCTTTGAACAGTTGTACATACAATCCAGTCAGAAAATCAGCTTAGATTCTCCCTAGTAATCTCAGTACATTTTCTGCTCTAATCTCCCCTTTGAAACACACTGCTATTTACCTCATCGGAGCCCATGGGCTCCAACCCATCTCTAACTGACCCCTCGACCACCAACTATTCCCAGACTCCCCAGGATTCCCATCCACCCATCTGAAATTGGACATCACGATCTCACAAGGGCACAGCCTACATATAAGCTGAAGCCAAGTCCTACTGGCTTTCCCACGGGTTTCTCTGGAAACCCTCTGATAAGCTCTGCACATGCAATTAACAAATAGCATAAAAGGGCAATGATAGGAGCAAGGTAAGTCAGTCAGAAAACCTGTATTATAATCTGTATCTTTAATATTGTATTATTATTTCAACCTCTATCTGAGATCTCTTTGACTTAATTATTCATGTGTTTCTGTGTCCTATATTTGCCTCATGCTTTATCAACAGGACAAATTAATACTTTGTTGAATGAGGCATCCATACTCAATATTGTCGAATATTCTTCAATTGTTTATTTGACTTTATTGAGTAAAATCTGATTTGTATCAGTGTTTTCTAGTATTAGCCTCTTACTTCTTCAACAGGGTGAATTTATACTTCATCAAACAAGGCTTCCACACTCAATTGGTAGAATATTATTTGACTCTATCAAGAGAATCCAATTCATGTTACTTTCCTACAATCAAATACTGCAGCTCATCATTAATAACTGACAATATAATGGCTGCCACCTAATTATCCAACTCAACAGAAGTGTTAGAAGATATGTATAGGGACAGTAGCATCATCATCTATGATTCAGAATGTACCAGCACCTAAAAGGAACCATGGCCATTGCATCCTTCTATTTGGAATACCTTTGGCTGTGCTATAATAGGAGTGAGGAAGTTGGGCAAAGACATGATGCTGCTGGAATGATACTGCAGGTGATGATGAATTGATAGGACTAACACAGTGAAAATTGGTGGTAAATTTGGTGTGATTAGTTAGAGCCAGACCCATAACCTATATTAGAATAATAGCAAGGCACTGAAAGTCCAGGAGTGTTAAGAACAGAAAGGTGACTAAGGTTGGAAGACCGATGGAGGCTGAATAGAAGGACTTGGCTTCAGCTTTTATACAGTGCCTTTGCAAGTTACCATCAGGTGTCCTTAAATTTCAGGTGGGCAAGAACTAGTCCTGTCGTGCAATCCTCACAGTAAGTCACCAATTGGAAGCTGAAGGATAAGTTGAGGGTTGGGTCAGAGGGTCAGAGGATCAGAGGGTCAGAGGGTCAGAGTGTTAAGAACTGGAAACTGACTAATGTCAGTGGCCGACAGGGACCGATTGGAAGGACTTGGCTTCAGCTTATGTGCTGCACCCTCGCAAATATCCGTAGGATGTCCTTAGATTTCGGATGGGCGAAGACTAATCCTAAAGAGTTCCTTTCGGCGAGATACTGATCGGGACCGAAGGACAAGTCGAGTGTCGGGCCAAGGGGTCGGGGCCGGGAGTGGGTGAGCGCACGCGAAGGTGGATGGGGGGATTCTTAGTATGAGACTGTTACAGACGTATGAGGGTATTCTGAGTCGATATTCTGATTGCCTAGTAACTACAACTACAGTGGGTTCATATACAAGTAACAGGCGTCTAGAAAATACTAACGGGGAGAAAGGCGGAGAACGGTATTAACAATAAGCTTGACTAGGTGTTACGACTGTGTCGTAACCCTTCGCAAACCGACGGCCCCCGACGGAATACCCTCGTTATACGTCTCCGACAATACAACACCTCGGAAGCCGTCAGACCCCCGACGCTGACGTATGCTCTCCGGTCAATCAAACCCGACTACGCCTTTCTGTCTGGTTATGTTTTGATATGTCCCTTTCATCATGTTGATCCGTCTCATCTTATGTTCCACATATGTCTAACTATATTTGTAGTCCTCGAACTATTTCCTTTTATCGTAATTTCCATTCTCGGTTATCATCGGCCTCCGAACTAATCATAAACTTCCTGTTCCTAGTCAAGCTTATTGTTAATGCCGTTTTCCGCCCTCCTCCCCATTAGTACTTTCTAGACGCCTGTTACTTGTATATGAACTCGCTGTAATTGTAGTTACTAGGCAATCAGAATATCGACTCAGAATACCCTCATACGTCTGTAGCAGTCTCATACTAGGAGAATCTCTCTTCCGCCTTCGCGTGCGCTCGCCCACTCTCGGCCCCGACCCCTTGGCCCGACACCTGACTTTTCCTTCGGTTCCGATCGGTGTCTTGCCGAAAAGTTCTTCTTAGGATTTAGTCTTCGCCTGCCTGAAATTTAAGGACAACCTACGGATATTTGCGAGGGCGCAGCATATAAGCTGAAGCCAAGTCCTTCCGATCGGTCCCCGTCGGCCACCGACATTAGTCAGTTTCTAGTTCTTAACACTAGGAACGGGAAGTTTATGATTAGTTCGGAGGCTGATGATAACCGAGAGTGGAATTACGATAAAAGGAAATAGTTTGAGGACTACAAATATAGATAGACATATGTGAAACATAGGATAGAACAGATCAACATAATAAAAGGGATGTATCAAAAGTTTAACCAGACAATACAAGTATTTTGACGTGGGTGTAAATGGAGTTTGATCATCGTGAAAACATATGTCAGCTTCGGGGGCCGATGGTTTCCGAAGTGGTGACTTGAAAACATTGATAAGTGGCGATAATCTCAGGACCAATAGGGTTGCGACACGGTTGTAACACAGAGAGTGGATAATTAGAGCAAGACTATGAGAGTTATTTAGGGGTGTTCTGAGTCAATATTCTGATTGCTTAGTAGCTACATTACAACAGGTTTATATACAAGTTATCAGCATCTAGAAAATACTAACTAAGGGAAGAGTGGAAATGCCCCAATGACAAATAAACTTGACCAAGAACAGGAAGGTTATGATAAAATCAGAGGCCATGAATAACCGAGGGTGATAACTATGAAAAAAGGAAACAGTCCATGGTATATACAGGCATAGGTGAGACATAGAATAAATGGATCATCAAAGGATAAAGGGACATATCAGAGTATAACCAGATAGTACGAGTATAATTTAACAGGGGCTGTAGTGGGGGTTGATCACTGTGAGGGTGTTGGGTTTACTGATGGTGGCCAATACAAAGATGTGATGATAACTTGAGGTGATAGTGTCATCAGTTATCTTTGGGTTGCAACATGGTTGTAACAAGGAGCTAAGATACAGACATACACATACACAAGTGAGATGAAGATTCATAGGAGTTTAACTATGGACCCACAGTGGTACAAAATATGTATCTAATGTGCCAAGTCATAAAATCTAACAGTACTTTCTTAACTTTCACAATTTAACCTCTTATCTATACTATTCACTTTAACGACATGCATATCATAAACTTCACACACCACACACTAACGCCCAATGCACAGTCCCTTTCGTATCATCCGTAACAATTTTGCATAGGAGATAATATACATTGGAAAAAGACTATTCTCCAGGGTAAAGTAAGTGCTATTATTGATGACTCGTCGTCCTTGATGGCCGATTCGCGGGTTACATTAAACCAATTTTGGCTTCCTTCATAAGACCCCGGAGCATCAAAGATGCCATTCAAGCAATTAAGGATAACTGTCAGCGGTTGAAGTCGTTGACATGTGCAAGAAACTTGATACCGTGGTGGCGTATCACACTGATCCACGTTTACACGCGGCCGAGGTCGGTCAGATGGGTGTTGTTAGCTTGTAGAGTTTCATCAAAGCCTTCACACATATATTGCGTGGGTATATATATACATTGGCATCCTTCAAAACCTCTCAGACTTGTAGGGATGGGGATCAACGACAGGCCCAAACAGAAAGAACCCAGTCCTGACTTGACATACCTCTCTCTCCTGTAATTCGCTCAAAAATCTGTTGCACGACCACCATAGGTCCATTCACCAGACGCGCCCCACTGCAGCGGTTCCTTCTTCGGGCCTCCTATTTCGCCGGTTTTAGGATTGGTGTCCCCTTCGAAGTCTGGCCTCACGGGTTGCCGCGCATCCGGGTGAAGCTGCATCTCGGCTTGCTGCTCGGTTTGGGATACGACGCCCTCTGCTGCAGGTAATTCTCGGCGACGGATGAGCTCTTCCCATTCCCGCTGCTCTTTTGCAGGGAGGGGAGGCGGACTTGGACGAGTGTAAGGCGGGACGGATGAGCTGTAGCGAATTATTTGCTTAGGACGGTAGCTAGAAGTCGTCCGATGTGAGCTACTTTTAGTGCGGAGGAGCCTGAGGGAAATCATTTGCCCGTGACTGAGGGAAAGTCAGTGTGACAGTCACGTGCAAGAGCAAGCTTACCTCCCTATTTGTTTCGCAAGTAAACCACTGAAGAGATGGTTTCCAACAACGAGGCTTATGCACTACATATTGATTTTAGCTTGTTATTTTTGTTTTCCATTTTATTGAGTCACGCCACTAACTATAAATATAAATATATGTCCCTCAGGGTTGACAGATGTTTGATAATATGGAAATCGGATGATGATCGATGTGATTGACACGCAAGTATTTTAGATTGTAGGATGTTCCAGTTTTGTTATTCCTATCGCGAGCGGTCTATACCAACTCTCATTTGTTAGAGTCAGCCGAGATAATATTATCCATGATTGTTGATAGCATTGGTATATTTTGATTCCCGATTCCAATAGTCGATCAGCAATTAATAATTAAGATTCTAGTTGGAGCCCTGGAAAAGCATCACACAATTTGACAGATAGGGGAACTTTTCTCCCCGACTCAAAAGTTGTAGAAAAGCACAAGTCTCGTCATGGTGCTGGAGAGATTTGCCTATCATCGCTACTTATAGATAGTTTTCAAAAAATATGGCTTCTTACTAGCGCTGTTTCATATATGAACGCGCAAATGGTTTACAACAGAGATGGGATATGTAGTGCGTTTGTCTGAGGGATAACCACTGTATATGAAATGGTGTCGCCTTCTTGATCAACGCCCGTGGTCACACGCGCCGAAAAGTCCGGAACGCTTGGACGATATACTAATTTATTCTACTATCCGTCTGTGGTAACTTGTAAAAGCACATGGCCTGGTACATATTCCATCGTGTAGGCTTAGGCATAAGTATGTAGCGAATTCATCGCTTCCAAGCTGGCCTCATATTGATGGGAAAATCGCCTGTCAACATATGTCCTCTAATGGGGTTGCACGGCAGTGCCTGAGTACAGGCTGCTCTCACTGTGTCAGCTGTATTCGGCTGTCCTTCCATATTCATTTCATGTATTCTCATTGAATCTATCTCAAAGTTGATCTGGTCCCCGCGTCTGAAGATAGCGCTCCAGTATGCATTCCCCGGACTGCCCCTGGATCACAACCCCCATCCCCAAGTGTGCTCACCCACCGGTACCACTCCCATCTAAGTCGACGCTGCTGTAGGACACGGTATTTTCTTCCCTATCATCCTACCTACACCTAGTCACTTTCACTCCTTTCCTGTGTGCCGCTTGTGCGCAGTATCATGAAATCCGTCCATGGGGCACTGTTACTGACATTCATATCCACTCTCTTTGGTGCACTATGGGCGCAGACACGCTTCACGGTACGTTGGCGTTCTACGTTTATTGCACTCTGGCCCTTGCCTGTGAAAACGTTGGTGGTGACGATTCTGTCTTTTAGGTCACCGTTGGAGATAGTGGTTCGTTTTATGACCCGGCATTCATTGAGGCGAGCCCAGGTGATTCCGTCACCTTTCAATGGACCGGGAGGTGAGCGCACTTCTCTGTTTAGCACTCGCTTCGTCCATGCTGATATACATTCCTACCCCAGGTTCCACTCTGTCACCCAGAGTTCCTTCGATAATCCCTGTTTTCCACTACAAGGGGGCTTTGATAGTGGGGTGACTGGGAATCCGGCAGGGATGCTTACATTGCCTGAATGGAATATAACAATTACCGATACGGAGCGTAAGCACCTTTCTTCCCCCGTACGTTGCGTTTTATTGACGCATTTGGTGCATGTAGCTATATATTATTTTTGCAAAGTCACTACTCCTCTTTCACATTGCACAGCCGGAATGGTAGGGTAAGTGATCGTGCCTCTGTCTTTCAAGTATTTTGAACTTATTATAACGACCAGCACCATCAATGTGCCCGTCACAGGTTCGAACACGAGTTATCAAAATTTCTCCCTGAAGGCAAAAGCAATAGTTAGCCCTTCTCCGGTATGATAACGTTTTACTACAGCCCGTAATTAATCATATTGACATCTGTGATGCAGATCCCAAGCGGTGCACCTGTTTTGAGTGGATTTGGGGCAACGGCAACATCAACCCCCATTCCGACCATGAATCAGACAAACGTAACAACGACCGCCTTATCCTCTACAAGCACCTCCTCTTCTACTTCTTCAACATCCTCGCAAACTTCCCCCCCCACAGCTGCCGCCGCGACCTCTGGCTTGAGCGGCGGCGCCATAGGCGGTATTGTCGGAGGCATTCTCGGCGGAGTGATCTTTGTCGTCCTCATTTTCCTTGTCTTTTTGTCGTACCGGCGGGCCAGAAAGTACAAAAAGGAAGCGCACGTCAACCACATTTTAAACCGCCCCGATCCGATGGCGTACGTCGGGTCAAACCGAACCGTACCCAGCGACCGGCTCATGGACGTGCATCGTTCACAGCCCTCAGGGCCGTCTGTGGTTGATTCTCTGGAGAGGGACAGCACCGCGGGGCCGAGTATCAATGTCAAAGAACTCGCCGCGGAGATTGCGAAAAATATGCGGCAGGAGGGCCGGGGAGGAGCAATGCACGACGGTTTGGATACGGTCCCGGAACAGCCGTTGAGTGGTGATGGGGGACAATGGACGTATTCAGCTCATCCGCCGCCGACGGCGACCTCGGACTCTACGTCGCCGAACTCCTCCCTGCGTACTCCTGAGAACTCCAGGACACACGCTTCCAGAACTCTTCCTCGACCACCGCCGACATCTATGAATCATAGACGAGGGGAAGACACCCAATCTGTGGATACTTTGCCTGCATATAGGTACCCCCAGTGAACCTACAACATGTAAAATACTCCCCACGCTGCTCATCCGTTATGTTTTGCACACCTTGGTTACGTTATCGTTGGGTCGGGAATTTACACATTGCGCTTTTACTATCCTCTTGTCTCCCAATCTCTGATGTAACTCAGCATTTATATTACCTCTTTTCTAAGTATAAATATATAGGTCATTCGACCTTTGAGGAACTCCTCTAGCCTGTCATTACCATTATGGAATATATATTTTCTTAACCCCAAACGTCGCGCTGAGTATAGTGTAAATCTGTGCACGTGACCAGTTTTTTTTTTTTTAATACATTTATATACAGCATCGCATAACTAAGATACATAGCGGTTCCGTAGCGTCGTATAGAGCATAGCTGCTATAGTATCTACGAGAGAATCGAGAGGGAGCAGGCCGGATGCGTCGCAGCGAGTGGTGGTTGGTACGATGGTCGAATGAAGAGTGGAAATTTGGACCGAAGCCCGAGGAAGAGCCCGAGATCCTGCTAGCAGTCGACGGCTGCAGGCACACCGAAGCCTTACATTGCCAGTGCATAAGTGAATGCTGGAGTCGGGGGTGGGTAGGAAGAATAGACCGTTGCCAGGCTGCGGTCATGGTTAGGAGGTGCTAGTGACGTTCCGCAGGCGACACTGGTGCGCGGCTGAAGGCTGCCGACTTTGACAGAGCAGTGAATTCAGAGGCTCCCCGAGCCTGTTCACTGTCATCCGCCTCTCTGCCCTTCCACCACGAGCATGGGGGTAACCCCAGGAGGCAGGTGGTGGTCACGGAACAAGAGCGCCTTGGCACGTGACCAGATTGTCTGTTTTAACATATCTCTTAATTATCCATGAGCCAGACCACTTTTATACCTTTGCTTCAACCAAGTGATATCCAGCATGCAATTCGGGTAGGACTTACTTGGTTACGCTCTAATATTAGCGAAGTAACGAAAGCTTTGTACAGCTCATAACAGAGTCTTATGCTGGTCAAGTCTCTGTGGAAGACCAGCGTCGGTATCAATGGGAACTGTTTGAGGTCCAGAAGAAATATGAAGCGTGGGGTCTGGTCACACCCTTATTGGATCACCCGGACCCTAATGTACAGTTCTTTGGAGCTCATACCGCCCAAGTCAAAATCGTGAGGGATTGGTCAGTTCTAGTTTTGAGTATTTATTTTCGGTATTATATTTTCATTTTTAATGCAGGAAATCGTTTCCCAGACAGCATGCTGTTGGGCTTAAGGATCTGTTATTGGAATCAACATGCCGTGCAATTACTGCCAACCGAAGCAATGTAATCCTACGAAAGCTCTATGTCGCAGTATGCCCGTAACCAAAATTATCGCACATGTCTCTCATAATTGCATTAAAGCTTAGCCAACTCGCGCTGAAACTTCATCCCACACGGCCATCCCAATGGCCAGATTGGATCCTGGCAACCGTCACTCATTTGTCGGGCCACGGAGCGTCACCGGAGCAACTTTTGGATTTCCTCGCTATTGTGCCTGAGGAAATTCGCACGTCCGACCTCATCGGTACCACCAAGTGCGTGTAGCCTTCGCCCTCGCGGGGGGGTTTGCTTGATCATAATCATATATCGCAATTCGCAGAGCGTCAATGAGCGGGAGCCTCACAGAGGCGATCCCGCTGGTCGTGCAGGCTATCTCGAGCTTAGCTACGAGTGCGGCGACGACTCCGCACCAGATCCAGACAGCGCTTCAGTGTTTGGAGAAGTGGATTGTGTGGGGATTACCTGCCAAGTGCGTCTTGCCTGCTCTGCCCTTCCACGATATTTAATCTGCTTCAAGCGATTTGGCACCTCTGATTCCGATGCTGGTCTCTCTGCTTTCCTTTGAACATTCCTTCGTTGCGGCGTCGGATACGCTCCAGGAGATCCTGACTTCCTCATCATTAGCGGACGGCTCGGGAAACAAGATTTTGACGGAGCCGTTGCTCGACTTTTTGTCTACAAGCGGCCGGGCCATTTACGAACGAAGCATCTCACGTGAGAAACACTGCATTAAATGGGTTGATTTATCTCACATCTTCCAGATGGATTCATCGATGAGACATCCCATTCACTCTGCAAACTTTTATGTGCGCTGGGAGACCATAGCTCGATGCACTTTGCGGCCACGCTCCCTGCGCGGCCTACGCAAACCTATCTGCGGCTTATGCTCAATTACACTGGGCTCCCCGGCTGGTTTGGTGTCGATGAAGAAGAGAGCGACATGTGCCTCCCGTTCTGGTACCTCTTGCAAGAATCCTTGTGGACGGTGGATTTTGTTAGCGACCGTGAACCTGGTAAGGAAAGTGAAGGCTGGGAACGATCTGAGGAGAAGCAGTGGGAGGTGGCGAATGAAGTGTACATGGAATTAGTAGATATTCTGCGCAGAAAAGTCATGTGGCCAAAGCAGGAAGTTCTGAATCAGTGGCCGAAAGGTATACGACTGTATATTCTCCGGTTTGTCATTGCGCTGAAGGCTATTCACAGATCAAGTGGACAAATTTGCCCAGTTAGTCGATCGATCGTAGGCTCGCCGAACCTTCAGATTAATCATAATTGTCAGATATCGACGAGACATTGGTGATATACTTGTCAATGCCTATTATGTTTTACGTGACAAGGTGCTGGAAACGCTGGTCTCTGCCGTTGCCGATGCCATATCAGCCGATGAGCCTCGGACTGGGGGCTGGGAGGTATGCTATTGGTTGCAGGACAAGACCATTTCTCTTTCTTCTAACCATGTCCTGTATTAGAGCATTGAAGCCACGTTACACTGCATAATGTGCTCACAGGAAGCCATCCCTGTGGAGGAGAACCCTGTTTTGAAACGCCTATTCGATATCACTATCTTGGAAAAGATTTCATCATCGGGAACAGACCGTGTTCGGCGAACTATGATACAGCTCATTGGTGTGTTTGTAAATCATCCCTGGATTGGCGCCTTTCTGATCAACATGGCAGGCGAATATGCGACTTGGTTCACGACTTTACCGGCTTATGATAGGCTCTTGATGGATGTCGTTGGCCTGGTTGTGGCCGCATTGCATGTTCCATCTTTGTGTTTTCCTGCTGCAAACTCGCTGAAAGAGATGTGCGATGCTAACCGTATCGCATTGGCCCCTCATATGGCCGCTTTTGGCGATCTACATTCAGGCATCGCTGCTATCCCAGTAGGTGCTTTGTTTCATAAATGTGCAACTCATGCGCCAACGTTCGATCTAGGACACAGAAAAGAGCAAAGTTCTTCAATCAATTGCAAGCGTGGTACAAGCTGTGCCACCACGAGACGCTATCCAGCCAACAGAGGTATGAGTGCAATCCAACAAATATCTTGTCCACATCACATAACCAATGCACTTTTCCAGGCCATTGTGAATCCTGTATTGGAGAAATTGGCTCAGGCTATTACATTGGCGGGTCAGGTGTGCTATCATACCCTTTGCAATTGGTTGTAAATCTCACTTTTCCTCATGGTGTGCATAGCTACCTGAAGATGCTCGTAATTTGTGCATTCAACAGCTGCACGCTCTCACTGGATGTGCTCGTGGCCTCACAAGCGCCTCTGAACCTTTGTTCGTCCTTGAAGAAGAATCGGAAGGTCAACCTGAGCTGGCAGAGATGAACGCAGCGAGAGATGATCCACGGGTTATCAAACTGCGTCAAGACATCATTGTTGACCTAGAACGCGTTATGCAATTGTGGTCAACAGACTCGGAGACGGCTGATGTATGTTACGCTCAGGTGTTTTGCATACATTTCTGATATCCCTTCTTTAAAGGCCTTGAAGGATCTGTTTAAAGCTATTACTTGTCTTCCAGCAGATGTATCATTGATCTCTCTACCACCTGGTCCTCTTTTGGAGCTTGTTTGCACGGCGGCTCAGCGTCGTCTCAACAGTGTTTGGCTAGGATTGGCTGCAATGCTGATGGGGCAATTATGTCCGCCATCCTTGACTACTCTTAGTTTGGGTCCTACCCCAGACGCTGAGAACTTGGTTTTGAGTGCACTGCCCATGCTCCTAGAGCCTTGTTTTGTTCTTTTACATAGCACACAGGCAATGGAAGAGGTATGTGGCAGCCCGGCGTCTATAGATAACTAACTCACTAGTTTATTTTCCTCATAATAGGACCCAGATATTGCTCTATCTCTTTTCCTCTGCATGGAAATGGTGTGTGGGACAGAGTCTAGAGGAATATGCTACTGACCTAACCCGTCTAGGTGACTCGTCAATTCACTCGGACAATATATAATCTGCCCATTGGAATTTTCACCACTTTAATGCAAACAACTGTCGGGGCAATGGCGATCCAAGAGCGTTATGCACTGGTGTCTGCTTGTTCGTTCTTGGTATGTCCTTCTCATAGATGTACCACTAGTATATTACTATTGCTGAGAATGATTTAAGATGGGTTTGGTTCGACAAACGTTCGCCGACGGGAACCTTAGTGACCAGGCTGACGCTTTAATGAACGTGCATGGAAAGGCAATAGTGCATGCTATCTTATCGGGTTTTGCTGGCGTCGCGCCGAGATCTACTCTGCCGAATCTCATTGACCTCCTTGCGTTGATCGCCTTGAAGCGTACCGATCAGTGTCGAATCTGGATGCGAGAGACGCTTTTTTCAGTGAGTACGGTACCTAAAATTATGTATCTTTATTTACTAAGACTATATATACCAGGAATACTTTGTCCAAAGTCAGGCCACGCCGGATGCTAAAGAGAAGTTCCTTAGAATTGTCACAAGGTCAGCTTATTCATTACGTAATTTCTATCTATATCGTCTTATTTCGAAACAGTGCTCGTTCCACTAAAAAAATAAGGGATGCGTCAAATCAATTTGCGCTCATTGCTCGCGGATTAGAAGGGTCGAGTTTCGGATACGCAACAATTACCTTCTAGATTTCCGCTTGGTGTAGATGGTAGATTTAGTATTTTATCATGTGTAACAAGTCCACCTACTCTATAGCTAGCAATAACATTGTGATATGCATCACTTTTGTAACAATGAGCACGAAGGTATGATGTTCTTTCATACGTCACAATTCATATCACCTCCACTCAATAAGGTTCACGCATTCACAGAAAAATAATTAATTACAAATATTAACCCCTGCTTGAGAGAAATTTTTTGCGAGGCCTAAAATTTGCGAAGTCTATAAACCTAGAATCGCGAACGGGATGTATTTAAATCACCAAAGCTCTCCCTGAATTTCGAAAATGTCTACATTATTCTTCATATATCTGGTATATTATTTTAATTTTTTCCGCCCCATGGAGCGCTTGATTTACAATCTTTTTAAGTAATATAAACGAAAATAGCTGGGTATAAATATGCATCTGGGTTCTAAACCGCTCCTTTGTTGTTTTTAGTTATATCAATGCTGTAAGTCGTTGAGGAAACTCACGATTTACTAAATACGCACTTTCGTAGAATACGCTCGGCTAAAGAGTACTTTACAGTAGCTTAGTCATACGCACAAAACTTTGTTATACCGTCAACATCTAACATCCTTATCAGTCATGAATTTCTGGATATTTTTATATAGGCGACTTGAGTGTGGCGAAGTAGCAGGAAGACTTAGATTCAGTTGGCACGGACCAATGAAATTAGTCCGTGTTTTTTGTGCTTCCCCTTTTAAGCTCCGCCATCGTGGCCTGCCGCCTTTGTCTCTTGCCACGATCGTCTGAGTGACCGGCCCTCAAGGTATTACTCAGCTATTGGGACTCGCTCATGTCCCCATCAGCATGTTTTGTCCAATGGAGCCTACGGAAAACTTGTATTTAGTGTCGAGCCTAAATATAATAGGACACGTAATGCTGATTCGGCATCACGTGACTTACTCTATGGGTTCCCTGCATCATCCCACAAAACTGGGATTTCCGCCTCCAAAATACCATTTAATTAGTCAAACATTCTACTTTATTTTTAAATATACCCTTTCGAAGTTTTTTTATAATGTTATTTTATATGACTAATACTTACTAGTAAAGCCTGGTCTTGAGCCCGAAGTAAGCCTTCTTGGTGAAGCCGGGCCAAAGCCTGGGCTTTCAGGCCGAGCCGAGCCCGCCAAATCACTACCTGTATGAAGTGCATCAATGCCTAAAACAATATTTATCCAATCTTTGCGTGATTTTTTCTTAGCAAATAATTTTCCTTTAATATTCTAATATCATTTGTCCATATTAATTTGAAAATATCGAATAGGATATCTTGTCGAAAAGGAGGCTAGAAGGACAGCGTCCAAGGGCTGTAGCCTCTCGTTTAATTCCTGGAACTGCCTTCGGAACTGCGGTCTCTGGTATTTTATTTTTGGAAATTTGTACCGAGATGCAGGGTCAGATACATGATTTCTGTTATATATCTAGATCACTACGTATCTATATCCTCACGTTAAACCCTAGCCCGGTATTGATCCGTCTCGGGGGATGTGCCGCAACTCCCAAAATCTGGTTAGTGGTGCCTCGAAATCACTTTGGTTCGGTTAATGTATCTGTCGCTGAACCGCGATCGAAACCACATAAGCTCAGTCCGAGTTCAGAGTCACTACTTATTTAAACTATTTCATCTTACTTACGATTCCCATAGTAAATATAATCAAGAATAAACTAAATATTTTCAACGTCGTGAAATTTTGTTAATCCGATGTGGTAACTTGTGTATCCTGCGCTTCAGTCAATTATTAACACATTATGAGTGTAGTGATACTGCCGAACTATTTAAAATACAATTCTTCATATATTATCAGTGATATAGCTCTTGCCAAGGATCATCACCTGACACGTTCCACATATGGTACCCAAGTATGTCAAGCAATGGCAGTCAACCAGCACGTTACAAAGTTATTAGGGAGTCTGATAAATAATTAACTCTTCCGAGTGGTATCTGGGAGGTAGATGAGTAATTGGGGGGCTTCTTCTATGAGAGGCGGATCAGAGGGTATATCCGTTTAGGAAGGGACCTGGTTTGCTTAATTCTAATTATATCAATTCATATTGAGCCGAAAGATGAAACCCGTCCATTACTTATGCTTATATACGTCACAAAAACCTGATGAACCTTATTAGCGACAGGAGGGGCTGAAGAAACCTGATCCGACGCCTGACATAGGGACGTGGGCCACTTTAAATATACCGGACATGCCCTTACTCGATGGAAGGTTGTTGGTAAGCAACTATAATAGTATTCGATCCAGGAGAGGGAAAAATTAAGGAGTCTCTACATGGGCGGAGAAGGAAAGTGTGAGAGATGCATGACTCACTGATGTTCCCGCCATTTCATTTTCATGTAAATTATCGCGGGTAGGTTATACCTGTTGGACAACTTCATAACAGCGGGTGATCAAATAGGGACATGAGAGCCTACCCAGTATCCAGGCTTTAGATTTGAGAAGCTTGATCTTATTCGCTTGCTGATACACCACTGGCATGAGCCCAACTCTGCTCCTTGGCTTTAGGTACTTTCTTCAAAAAGATCCCTCAACACTCTTTTCAAAGTCCCGTTTACCCAAACGGGAGAATACGCCTAATTTGTGTATGGTGTGCCTTGACAGCTAATTGTTTCCTGGTATTTAATTTACAAAAGGATATTGGGTAGTCAAACAACAGGCGAACTGCATGCAGTCCGGAAACAAGGGCGGGTACATCCCTTGCTTGTCCAGACCTGGCCCAAAATGCCAATTATTGGCTGAGTACTCCGCTGCAAATGTTTGCCACCAAGCGCCGAGGGCAACTCTTTTAATAATTCTAGGCGATGGTCAAATTAACAGGAAACACAAACGCAGGACCACAGATTGAAATCGGGTCATATAAATCTACAATTCGATGAGGTGTAGGTCTTTCCGTCCCCTACCCAGTGCAGCGTTCGCTCGATGGTCAGAGACACAGCGACTGCTGCTTTAATCGCAAGTACCAGTGCACAGGTTACCGCACAGAAAGTTGCAGTGTTTTCTTTATGTCTCCTCATATATGATATCTGTATGTCCTGTTTATTGTATGTAACAAACCACTTACTACAAACGAGATTGCAGTCATCACTCTTGATCAAGAGGTATGATGCTTAGTTCCCAGGGAATAAAGACGTTGTCATTTGACCTTGGTTGTAGATCGAGTACATTTGGAAGTCTCGACCCCATATAACGTTAATCAAAGTGCTGTTCTGGCTGAATAGATGGTAATGTTGTTTTTTTATTTTTAAAAGTTGTTTAAATGGCGCATAACACTTTCAATCATTTTCAAGGTTCATGCCAATAACGCTAGGGTATGTTCGGCCGTGAGTGATCAATGTTTGCGCTAACGATTTATTAGGATGCGGATAACGAGTAATAATTTATCATTTTGACTGCATGTAACGTCACCGACTCTGGTGTGATTATAACAGGATTTAACAATGATGATATATCTCCAACAGTGAGCTGCCATGAACGATCTGGCTCTGAAATGGTGACTTACCCATATTTCACATCAGGGGTAGGTCCTACCACCGCGGCTCCCTAAATGTGTTTTTACCCCTTTGATTTTATAAGCTGTCTCTGGCTACTCGCAGTCGTCCAAACCCTACAGGTTTTCCACATGACGGTCTTCGAATCCGCGATGGCTCTTCGAATATGGGCACTCTACCAACGCAGTCGTAAAGTCTCTGTTCTATTGGCCACACTCATCATAGGCACCACTATTCACGGCATTGTCGTCGATGGGATTAGCCTCAGAGTGAGTTCGGGTGCTTTGAATTTTGCATTCACCCATCTTACCACGGAATGTCAGGCAGTCTGGACATCTAGCCCAGAGCCGTCCGAACGTATGATATTTAGTGTGGTATCGCCAGATTTTACTTCTGAAGATCATGCGTTCATCAGAGTCATACCTCACCGGCTGCAATGATAAAACTCCCCGTCTACCTGCACTTTATGGGAGCATATTTTATCCTACATTAGTGCTAGAAGTCATTAATTCTGCGTTTAATTTGTATATCAATTCCCATCGCTGAGCTATTTTTTCTAGGTAGTATTTTTCTGCATGACAATATGGCAGATCATTCGCTTTGGACAGCTTTCGCGTCGAACGCCGCTGATGGTTCATATTGCCCGCAACGGCATAATTTTTTTTCTTTGTATGTCTATCTATCTGATTATTGCAGCTTCCCATCAACTTACAGATTGAACAGTTGCTCTTAGTAGGTAACCCAGGCTCATCTACACCGCGTCATTTACCCCGATTTCTTCAGTCGCCATTTTGTTTGCAGTCATAGGCGGTTTTTTTCCAAGCACCTATTTGGCTGCTCGAAATTCAAAGTAGGTACATATTCTCGAGACACGCTGTTACGCGGACTGACACCTCACAGTCTCATTGTAGCGGTCTTATCGATGAACTGCTCACGGCTCATCCTCAGCATTCGGGATGCGTTCCACGACGTTCGCCCTAGTATGCCTCCGACGACGGAATCGAACATCCGAATTACCACCATCCAGATGAGGTCACGACTGGGATCCGCCTTCGGTGAGCTGACGCAGCTTGATGCAGCTGATTTGGAACCAGTAATATGTGAACCTCCAAATAACGGATGGCTCGACCCGAGAAAAAAACTGACTTGTAGTGAGGACACGCGTTTAGAGTTGGGGGAATTGGAAACGGTACCAGAAGCGGAAGAATACGAGGACTCTGGCATCTGTTCACGAAGCTAAGGCTTGCCAAACGGGGACGACCCATCCTCCCTTAATGATTAAATGGTTTAAATATCATGGGATTTGTTATATTCCTGACTTGTCTTTCATTACTAGATAATACTCTCATGGACCCACATTGGACAGACTCACTTTCCATCCACACCAAATATCTCACTCAATCTTTGTTCAATCCACTCCATACTTTACACATGACGTATAATACACTATAGTAATATTTTCCAAATGCTTTTAGCCTGATGGTAATTTAGTCTTGTCTTTTCTCGGGCAGTAAACAGAGTAGTCGGCTTAATTAGTTTATAGGCAAACACTAATGCCTACCTGCATAAGTAACCTAATAAGTTTTGAATAACTTCCATTCGTTAGGTGTCAAACGGACCTCAATATTAATGCGTGGTTCATTGGAATAACCGTGCTTGATGTCAAATTTGTGCCAATGGACTTTATGCGCTTCTGGATCCAACTTCGGTAACTGAATTCAGAATGGACGATATCTCCAACACTCGATTTCAAGTTGGCTGACTTGAAGCAAGCAAGTATTTATTCCACCTCGACATCCATAGCTCGCCTCAGAGCATATTTATCGTCCCTTCTCTTTATATCAGAGAACGGAATCGCAGTACCTATATTTAGTTGATCGGCCCATCTCACCCAGGACGGTTTCTCACGAGCCAATAATATGATCCGGTAGACATCGTCTCTGTGGATGTGCCCAACGTAAAGTCTATGGCTAAATTAAAATTACAATAGATTAGCAGCCTGCAAGCAGCTTTACGATATCGCCATTTAACGACACTGTATCGTAAAATTAATTTAGTGTAAGGAGAACGATCGGTCTCCAAGCATAGCTCAGCGTTGGTGCCGAATAAATTAGTTAGGCACAAAATATGAGAAGAAGCATCAAAATGTTGAGACGGCGCTGTAAAATTTCCACCTGCTGCTCATGTCCAGGTGTCCATTCTCATTCCACCTGCTTTCCTATTGTCTATTGTTGAAATCAAGTCTGGAACCCTAGAATAACCTTAAGAAAAAGATAAATAAACTTCGCTTTACCTCGTATAAGGCAAACAGATGTAAAATGCATGAAACTAGACTACTCTTCGGCTAAGACAAATTACAATTAAAACTGTGATAAGGATCTGCGGCGCTTCTTCCTGGTGTCAGGGGCCACCCGGCGCCCTGTGCATGCACGCTTGTCTAGCATTTTTACACTTATACCATAGATTTTTCCCTAGCTTCAACCTTAAAGATACCCTCTAATGCATCTTCTCAAAATTTTCTTTGGCATTGCATGCCTTCTTTTTCCTACGCAGGGCCTATGTGAGTAGCAGGTGGATTTTGTTGCTGAACGGTCGTCGGATGACATTTTTCGTTTTCATAGCGTACTTTGTCATTAATCAGCCCACAAAGGGTACCCAATGGGTGAATGGTCAAGCGAACTATGCGACGTGGACTGCAGGTTTAGGACAGGACATAACCATGTTTGATGTCGAGTTGGCGAGACTCAGTACCGATGGTCTATTATTCGTGGCCCTTAATGGTGTGTCTTTTCGCTTCCTAATATTGATAATGAGATTCACCCATCAATGTTCTTAGTACCTATCAAGGAAGCTAAATTGCCTATCGTTCTTCAAGATGTCCCAGCAGCCGACGATTACTTCCTGTTATTTCTAAACTCAACACACGGTGCCGTGTACTCCGTATCTCAAAGATTTTCTATTCTATCCGCCGGTGAATCTTCGAATAGTTCTACGACTCCAGCAGGGCAACTTTTAGCATCAGTGACAGTCAGTGGTGCACCAAACCCAACTTCAAGTTTTGCTTATACTTTTACTCCAACATCTGATGCGATAACAACCCGGGTGCCGTATGTACTCCTCTACGCCATACTGGGTGGCCTTCTCTCAACGTGGCCCATGTACTGACGAATTTGGAGGGTGGGTGCTGTATGAGACGGGCACGGACTACAAGGACTTTTTTTATTTTTTTATTACGGGGGTAGTGTTGTGGACTATCATCATTGTGATTTTATAGACACCATGGGGTGGATTGTCTTGTTTTGATATATGTCAAATTTTTACAAATTGCATCATCTCCTGCAATATTTCCCCCACGACATATTTTAATATGATTAATACAATGTTAGATTTAACAATCACTCCTTCAAGGTCGTATACTATTTTATTTAGTCTGCTGTGATGTAAAATGATTCAGGAAGGAGAAAAACTGGACATATAGTCATTTTTCGAAATGCATCACGCAAAACAAGTAATTGTGAATAAGTACACCATTCCTACGAGTATATACAAATTACTACTCAAAAAGAGTGGTGACAAACGTGACACCCGTCACTCCCAAAGAAATCTGAAATTTAAACTCCGCAAATCCTCATCTATTACTTGTAACTCGCGGAAGGCTCGGAAACCTTCGAAAATGCTTTCAGGATTGTTCAGTTCGTTTGTCGTGCATGCGGATGCGAAACAGGAGCCAGAAGCTGAATCCGTAGACAAGAACGAGGATAATAAGGAAGAGGGCGGAGAGGCTGATGCGGGAGGTGAGGCTGAGGCGGAGGAGGAGGAGCCCGAAGATGTAAGTCCGTTTGCTAATAATGCCGCTGAAGCTGTTAATGTCGTGATACTGATGAGGCATCTTGGTACAAGCCCCACCCAGCGATCCGGGAGGAATGCAGTAACTCCTCCGCCTGTATTAGTCTTAAGAAACACTTCGATCATTGTCAAGAGAAGGTCCAAGCTGGCGAAGGATTCAAGGGCGAGAATTGTGTTGAAGAGATGTAAGCTATTCATGTATCTGTACTTGCAGTGCTAAACTCGACTTTGTACCTTAGGTGTACGTTCTTTCATTCTGCAGTGACTTTATAAACTGCTAACAACGAAAATCCTTCCTGTTCCGCCGCGTATTCGACAGTCCAGTAAGTACCATTACCAACTACGAAGGAACGCAGAGTTTTGACACCCTTAACAGCATGATGCATTGCGCTGACGTACGTTTAGGCATCCCCGATGCTCACTACGCTCTTGCTAATCCCGTACATTCATTACATATAGACCTGCGCCGCACCGAATCTATTCTCAAAGCTTCGTTAAACCAGCGGTGGGCTCCCTATCGGGGAAGGCAGAAGTAGAAACTAGATGTCAGTATGAAGTGGCTATATTTCTTCTGTAGAAATGCTGATTTCATTGTCTTGGCTAGACCTCTACATGTCTGAAAATAGATCTAAATCAAAACAAATCACCTCGCATGGGACATGCTCCTGGATTTAATGTTTTGTAACAGACAAGGATGAATTTATTGATTGATGTATTCGGTTCCATCGACGTCAAATCTGTCCTCGATGTCCAAACACGCGGCCGAACCATGGCCTGTCCCCTCATAAATTTTTGGTATATATCAATTTTGCGGTTTAAACCCGCTATGCCGTTTGGGCCAGGCAGTTTTCGACATTCTAACATCCGCATCTATGGCCATTTGGCATTCCCTAGAGTCTCAGTAGTTTGATCCAGTACAAGCTCGTTCGGACTATATGAGTTTTAAAGAGATGTTAATTGGAGCATTGCAAGATATCTGATAGGCTATCTGGGCCACCCTTCCAGCATCGACTCTCTAGTGCGCCATATCCTGCACGGTGGCAACGGACTCCCAACAACAAAAGACATACATTTAAATAATTAGAAAACTCTGAAATCAAGCAAACGAGATTTCAATGCATCACGTCCATGCAATTACATGAAAATAGGGTGTTTGGCTTCGATATCTTTATGATGCATTACCGTTCCGTATTTCGTCACTCTATTATCCCATCGTTTCTATTACTAAATTTCAGGATGTTCCTGGATCGATATACAGCACACTCTGAATGCTAGCTATTAAAACAGGTAAAACAGTGTCTCCTGTCAAAAGCCGTTCAAGTTGGATGTGCTGTCAAGTTTTAATACCTCAAGGGCATCTGAGAAATAAGACAATGACGACGACGACGACTTCGGGACGAGTGAAAGGTGGATCGTTGGACATGGGGAGTGATGGTTTTATGCACGGAGACGCCATACATGAGGTCAACGTCTTGGGTTAGGGGATAAGGAAAGAATTCGAAAGAGTACGGACACAGCTTAGTACCTTGTGTGGGAAGGAAGTAAGGTGCAGATTAGAGGTAAAGGCACCAAGATTACATACAGCAACTTGGATGCGCTCAACACTCGGGTTTAGAATAATTGAATTGATCCCGAGAGGAATGCACAGAACCGTTGCAGCCCACCCAAGACTAGATTTCTGCTCGACCAGTGCCGTAAAGTCTATGTTTGTAAGTTGTTGGACCTTGCTTGTGTTATAATATTTACCGTCGAATGCTTGAGCACGGCCCGGCTTCGTTTCCGGCCGCGCAAAAGAGTGGTGGCGACGCTATATAGCTTGCTTACGATACCGGAGCGCATCCCAAAAAAAACCGTCAGCTACTGAGTTGCTCGATTCCCGTGGCGAATAAGCCCGTAGTAGCCACCGAAGTCAACAGGATTTACGACCACATTGCTCCCAGAAACGCGCGATATCATTATCCAAAGTGGGGACTGTGTTGGTTTGAGGCGACAAGCCTTTATAGGTGAAATAATGGACCTGGTTTGAGTCAAAGTCACTCGATTTCAAGAATGCGGAAGCCTTTGGGCAATGTTAATTCGAAGGCCTAGTGTTTGGGCAAGGCAAATACGATGAGTCCAGACGATAGAGGTTGTTATGACACATGAAGCTCCCGATAGATCAACGAAGCCTGCAGGGAACACAGCCAAATATAGAGTTGGTGATTTGGTGTATCTTGGTCACCGAACCGGAGCAATATAAGGGTAGGTGCCATGCTAGATATTTAGACCATAGAGATAACACGGATGTTAGATTGAAATGAACATTAAAAATTGTTAAAATGGTCAATCACAAGTTGCAGTTTGCATCGCATAAATATCAATAGTCAAAATTGAGATTAAAGAGGATCCTATCTGGAGTGACATTACAATATCATTATCAAACCCTGGTCATTATTCCTGTGTTCTCATCCCTCGTCACGGGCTTTATAAAGAATTTAGAGGGATCTCACGGGCGGGTCAAGGCTTCCCAAGCCAGTTTTGGGATCATTCTGGTGGTGAAGATGAGTGAGGTCTAAGAGAAGCCTGAATGCATCTTTCCCATTCATATAGAATCGGAACAGACGCTTTTCACGGATAAATCCTAGACTTTCATACAGCCCAAGCGCAGCTTCGTTGTCAAATTCGGTTTCTAGTACAACCTGACCATAGCACGAGTAAGTTGGAGATACCATACGACCAAATAACTACAAACCTCGTCGGCTTTATTAGCATACATCGCCTGTACCGTAAGATTGACTAGTGTCTTTGCTAGAATCCACGATTAGAAGACAGTGACACAGTAGGCTCGGGGCATCAACCTATTCCGCGTTTTCGCCAGGTCTTCTGCACACTAAGCATCCCAATGTACCCTCTATCTCTACCATTCTTATGTCGGCTTTGCTTGCATACTATCACCCCTATGGGTGTAGAAGTCGAAGCGTCAATTGCCTAATGTCCCCAAGGTAAATTCAGGGATAATACCACGAATGGGGAGTTTACCAAAAAGGCCAAATGGGGCCTTGATATCCGCTGTGGGTTAAATCAAAGTAACAATTAATAATGTTGACTTACCACTGGTAAAGGAAGTAGCGGTATGTATATATGACATATGGCTCACTGAGTTCCCCTTCGACGAGTCTCATGATCGGAGGAAGATCTTCTTCTCCAGCATATTGTCTGTACAATATTCCATTTGAGTCATCTGTGAATTCACTCATTGTCCCAAGATCAAGAGGTAGGGACGCGGATTGATCGAAAGTAAGGTACTTGCGTAGACTTTAACGCTACGGCAGATAAATCTGTCCAACTCTCAGAGGATATGTTATTTATAATCTTAATTTTTAGTATGATTGCTCGACTTACTCTTGGTAGGAAGGGGAATAGATCCCCGTGAATGGTATGTTGAGATCTCCTACTGTAGTCAATTTCTCAATGACACCGCTTAACCGGGTTCAGAGAAAAAAACCAACACAATGTTAATCCAAAGACACGTTGATGCTGGCTCAATAGTTTACTGTCCCAACATTGTCAAGGAATACATGTCTGAGTTTCACTTGAAGCGGAGAAAGTGGTTAAACGCGGAGTCTGAATTCCGTTCCTTCTTAGGATCTTTTTCGAAGTTTTACATTTTTTTTCATCAGGATTGCCCTTGCCAGTCTCTGACTTCAATGTTGATATAGGTATCCTCCAGGCTAAGTTACCCATATTTTTAGAATCACCCATGACCACAAAATCAAACAGTAACTTGTTGAGGCTGAAGTTTTGGTAATGGCTGTCTCACTATTGCCAATTCCCTCAAATGACAATCTTCCATCCGGAAACTGATACCTACATACTACAATTTGGTACAAAACAATTGGGTTTCAGCAAACCTCTGCCGAAAGGCCGACTTCGCCTGGAAACATTGCACACATAGTCCCACAGTAACTCTTTAGATTTCTTCATAGTTGTTTCCAAGCGATTTTCACTAGCTCTACTATGTCACCAGCAAGAGCTTCAGGAGCCTCCATCGCCGCGAAATGTCCACCTTTTTCGTGATGTTTGTAGTGTACGGGATTTCCCGCACTTGCGGCCCATTTTTCGGGTATAGGCATTATATTATCTCTTTGGCGAAGTTGGAGTAGCCGAAAGGTACGTTTAGGTGCATCCCAGGATCTGTATTCATCGTGAGGCCCAACCCAAATTAATTCTTATTGGTAAGTAACAAAATTTTAGTCCAAGTTTTATATAGTTCACCTTACGATAAGGATAGACTACGCGAAGAAATGTTTCTGTGACCCACAGAGGGTGACGCGTTCAAGAATGGCATCAAGCAGTGGATCCTCGTCAGTCCATGATAGGAATTTTTCCCCGATCCTGAAAATGTTCTGTTTGTCAGGTCTCTCTGATGTAAGGGATCACATACCAAGCCAGTAAAGCTAAAGGATGACTCGTAGGAACAATTCCAATTGTTGATGGTCGATTTGCATGCTCAAGCAAGTGCACATTATCTTCATTAGTTGCAAATACTCTCTATTCAAGAACCATCGCGTGCGTTCTAGTCCGGCTAATTCTCTCTTTGTAAGATCGAAATCATGATTCGGCTAAGGGAGTATGGGACAAAAATCGAAGCGGACCACTTGCAATCTGTGTCAGCATGGTCTATGTTCGTCGAGGAAGTGTTGCTTGCATCTCGCCACATCATGCTTTGCTCCCAATATACGTGATAGAAAAGCTCCGATGTCTCTCCCTTGAGTAGCGTACCCGTGGCGAACACGAGACCAATCATCAATTTATCAATTATCCTGGCAACGTCACTTATTTCAAAGTCTTTTTCTAACGGAGGGGAACTGGAAAAAGCGCATCCCGGAAGCGATGGAACAATGATATGAAACGAAGGTGACTTCAAGGTGGCCATGTGGCATACCATGGGAAGAAATTCAAGAAACGAACCTAAAAGATAGTTAGTATGCTGTAGGTCTTTGCATTGAATGTCACTAGTCAACCTGGCCATCCGTGAAGCAAGAGAAGGGGGACAGCATCTTTTTGTTCAGAGAATACCCCAACATAGTGGAACAAATATTTTAAGTCATTGTCATCTTTTATCTAGGCGACCCATTGTGGATACTGATTTATTTTCTTCTCATGTTGTCTCCTTGTGATTAGTTCAGAGTGCCGCACAATCCCTGGCTTGCCGGGAGCAATTCGGCACTCAACGTCCAGCCGAGCGTATGACACTCTTTTTCTCTTACGACGACTTGATCGTCTTTCTTTCTCGACGGTTTTTCACTCTCTATCATATCAACAATCGTTTACTTCTGTTTCTCATCGTTTTACCCACCCGCCCACCCCCTTTCGGGTTCTAATTACCGCCATCGTCAATCTGTATTTAGTGACAGCGATTATAATACCAAGCTTATTAATAACGAGAGTTGTAATTGCATAGGGAAGGCCCGCCCTCCTGAGCGGCGAGTCTTACCACGCATACCCGAAGAGCTAACGGTCTTCCCCTACCCAACCATACAGCTCTTCGTGATTATCAGTTTGGCATAGACGAAGCTGGAACAGGAAATGTCTCTCAGTCGGCAACTTTAGACAACAATGACCAGAAATACTAATTAAACGTAGTCTCCCACGCCGACATTGCCTCAAAAGGCATCACGTTGGTCAACTGTGACAAACATCGGGAAAAGCCTTAGCTCCAAAAATTTTTAGGATCCTCAATAGAGGCTTATTTTATATAAACTTCGCCGATCACTCATTGGATCCTTAACCGACTTTAACTCGGTTAAGGATCCAATATGTAATTGGCGGGTTTAGAACTTGAAGATAACTGAGGTCAAGGATCCAACATGTGATTGCAGGGTTTAGAATCAAACGAACTTTTGGATCCTCACTTACCAATTTTAACGCTTATAACAATTCGAATGATTGTTTATCTAAAATTATTAAGTATTTGCAACTAATAAGGCTCTACTAAGGATCCTTATCCCGGTGAAACAATCAACGTCATGTTCCCAGGTCAACAATCAAACGTCACGTTCTCTGTGACATTCAACGTCACGTTCCCTGTGACAAACAATCAAACGTCACGTTCCCTGTGACATTCAACGTCACGTTCCCTGTGACATTCAACGTCACGTTCCCTGTGACAATCAGCGTCACGTTCCCAGCTCAACTGTGACAAACAATCAACGAAGATACAACCATGTCACCCAGACGTCGCCTCGCATACCTACCTCCCCTTTTAATCTCTTTTAGCTACATAGCAAGCTAGTATGTCTTTCTAAATGTGTTAGCACCGCCCGGCTCTCTAGCATCAATACCTCCAGCTCCGAGAAAGCACAGGCAGACTCCGCGCCGTCTCCCCGTTTTCACCGCAGCAGACAGCCAACAACGGCACTCCAAACCCGAGATGGCCCACGACACGCAATGCTGACGCGTCGCCTGCCAAAAATGCCGCCAGCACGTGGAATGGAGCGGCTCGAAGGCAGGTGGATGGAGGGTGCGGGGAGGAGGGTACGGAGAGGAACGGGAGCATGTACACCCACCTCAGAGGCAGGAAGGAGTGTGACAGCGGCCGAGGTCGGGGGATGGGATCCACCTTCGGCTGCATATTAATATGTATGCTTGATATATTCACTGATATAGTACACCCTTCTTTTACACATGTAATTGTAAATTATTCAATGATATTACTTTTCAACCATTATCTTTCTGACTATACTACATACTATCCGGACTGGGGTCTGCAGGTTAGATTCAGCGTTGCATTTGCAGGAATAGCCATTTCTTGACACAACTTGGGGGAATGGCAGCGGGTTGTATGCAGTGGTTCGCACTGGTTCCGAGTGCAGGAATAAAATAAAAGCATTTGATTTTGACCTTTTGGCATGTGACTGCTTTAATGACAGGCCTTGACATCGTAACTACTACCTCGACTGTGATGTTTGCCAAACAGCAAGATAAAAGTTTCTGAAAGGTTGCTGGGCGTAGTCCATACGTCAAGGATTTATTGTTGACTTTTCTGGGATTTCGGGTTAGCGACGGATTGCGAGCATTAGGGCTCGGGTCGCAGCATTGAAGATTCACCGCGTACTATGGGTTACATAAGGTCTATTTGTACTTATTTAGTCCTTATCCGTTTACAACGAGTACTGCCACCTCACTCAGACAAACGGAAAGTTATACGGTCTAGGAACAGCACCACGAAAACTTAACATTTATTCTATGTATTTGGTCTATTCCAGGGGTATCTGTACGTATTTAGTCACTAAACACCTCCAGGTTACTTACCTCAAAGGCGTAGTTTTAATTAATTGTACATGAGATCGGCTATTCAGAGGACAATCTCCCACAGGCTCTCTCTATACTCTATGCTCCCAAAAGAATTCTAATATATTCGGACCATAATAGATACCCCCAAAACTTTATCTACATAACGGGTACACTGTATGTCATGGAAAGAAAGAATGGAGTCTGACGATCGAGAGAGATCCTCGGGTCATCTCACCTACCGTCCGCTATGTGGTAACGCATATGTGACTAATCCATACGGTAGAAAAAGAAGCAGATCGAGTTCGAGATACGCTCAAGACTACCACACAACCACGGGAGAGAAAAGGCGTTGTGTGATTCCTTACACGATCGTCACTATATAAACCCGCCAAGTAGGATGGGCACCCTATCTCTCTTGTGGTGCCCAAAATGGAACAAACGACCGTCACCATTTCCGATACTTCATATGCTAAAGTGAGTCTTGCTACCTGCAAAAGAGCCAAATGAACGACTTATTTGGCGAACCTGTAAAATAGAGACGAGGGGATCTGATGAAACTCATCAGTTCCCTGACATCTTTAGGGTACGTCTTCTTTTTTTTGCGGCAAGTGCAACACGTTGCTTAAGTATCTCCAATGTAAACAGTGCACAAGCAGAGCTTGATCTTCCACGGATCGTTTGCATCGGAAGTCAATCCGCCGGTAAGAGTTCTCTTATTGAGGCGATTTCACAGGTCAGTTGTACTAGCTATTTGGTTCTCATCCTCCCCACATTATAAAATTGTAGATCCGTGTTCCTCGAGATAGCGGAACTTGTACACGGTATGTAGCATTCCGTCTTCAAGTGGGCATCTTGAAAACGGTATCAAAGATGCCCTATGGAGTGTCGACTGAGCCAGACAGGGCCCGAGGGCAAATGGTCTGCAGTGATCAGTTTACGAATTGAGTTCAATGATGCCGGGAAGCGACTCTCAAAGACGAAAACTTATTCCTTTGGAAACACAATTTACGATACAGATGCCGTTGAGCCAACGCTTCGAAGAGCTCAAGCTGCAATCTTGAATTGGGGCACAAGGAGCAGAAGCAGTCTTTTGGACATGGACGAGGCAGAATTGCTCGGTGTACAGTCTAAACTCAAGTTCTCGAAGAACATCGTCTGCCTCAGGGTATCTGGCCCTAAACTAACTGATCTTGTTTTTATTGATCTTCCTGGTAGGTGTATACCAGTCATCGAATGAATTTTCTCTATTGATTTCTCGTATAGGTCTAATTCAAAATGCAGAAGAGGACATAATTCACCTGGTAGAGTCAACTGTTACGGAGCAGATAGCGGGAAACAGTATCATCTTAGTTACTATTCCTATGAGTGGTGAGCATGAGTTCAACAATACTCAGCGCAAAGCAACATAACCTTATTTCCATCTTACTACCGTATCCCAGACGACCTCGAAAATCAGAAGGCTGCACTGCTGGCTAAGAACGAGGATCCCACAGGGATGAGAACTATCGGTATTTATCTATTTTACGCGACCCAATTCTAGACTTTTGCTGAATACCACCTCAAATTTAGGCGTTTTGACCAAACCCGACATGCTCACCTCGGGAGCTTCTCGCTCCAAGGCAACTTGGCTCGATGTGATCGAGGGGAGGAAGCATCTGTTGAAGCACGGTTACTATTGTACTCGTCAGCCGGAAGACTCAGACCGCATCAAAGGGATTACGTTTGACCATGCCCGGCAGGCCGAGGCTGAATTCTTTCAGAAAACATTGCCATGGTCGACATCGCTTCAGACCGAACGCTTCGGAACACTAAATTTGACGGAAAAACTAAGTAACTTGCTCTGCGAAAAGATAAATGAGAGGTAAATGGTGCTCTGCCCACATATTCTATTCATTGTATCAAGTTACTGAACTCTAGATTTAAACAATTTATAGCCTCCCCAAGCTTCAAGCAGAGGTCCGCAACGCGCTTGACCAAACAAATTCCCAGCTTGAGAATCTACCGCCTGCTCTTTCTGGCGATCCATCGTCTGGGTTAATGGCCCTTATTACCCAGTTTTGCACCACCTTTGAAGCATACGTCGAAGGGAAGCGAAATCATGAGTCGCTGGTCCAGGCTAATTTTCATACCTACTGGATATTTAAACTAAAGATTCGCCGCTCTGCACCCGACTTTCGTCCATTCGAAACGTCCGATGATGATGATGATGAGACATGTGCCATTTGAGAAAATCACAAAGATTGTTGGTGACGAGCCCCTGCCTGAAGGAGTCGCGTTACTCAGCCTGCCTGTGTATCTGAAAGATGTTAGAGAGCGTATCGAGGAGTCAGTATATCTCACCATCCAGGGTCATACTGATATTACCATGTTACTGACATCCCTGACCCTTAGAGCCAAGACCCGTGAGTTACCAAATAACACCCCGTTTCCCGCCAAGGTTGGCTTGATTGAAAATTTTACCAAAACCTGGGCAACTCCTGTCGAGGAATGCTTTGAAGAAGTGAAGGACCACATCCACAATCTCCTAAAAAGACTGATCAGAAAGCATTTTGGTCGGTTCATTAATCTGGAGAGTCAAATTCTGTGAGGATATCTTGGCGTTTTGTAGGTCGCGTACTAACCTGAAAGCAGTGCGCTCGTGAATGAACAACTCGACACCTGTATGAACTATACTACAGATATTCTTGCGACACTTCTAGAGTGCGAGCTCTATCCATATACCCAAAATACCCACTATTATCAAACGTGCCGGGAGAACGTTCTGGGTAGGTATTTCAATGAAAGCAATATTTCCGCAAGATTAACCCTCGAATACAGCGCATTTTAAGGCAGTTAGGGCAGGTTGCCTTGATGGTACATCGCCCCATTCGGAAGTTGAAGATGCTGACTCTAAGGATGAGAGTAGCCCTGGTGATGATAATACCGCTTCACTGCAAAATGAGGCGCTAGCGACACTGGCTAAGCTCGGATTCCATATCCAAGTATCCGACCTCCAGAAGCTGGTGCCTAGTGATCCGTGGGAGGATGAAATGGCCGTGGCCGCTGAAGTCCGAAGCTATTATCAGACTTCATACAAGGTAAATCCCCATTGTGAGACGCCTATCGCCTGCTGAAACATTTTTTAGAGAATCATCGACAACGTCCCCATGATAATTGACAATACGTTTCTTCGTCGTCTCTCGAAAGGGCTGTTAAATTCCCTGATTCTCGGCCTTGGGTTCAGCGATCCCGAGAGGGCGGGGTCCTACCTCTCTGAAGACGAAGTCGTAAGAAGTAAACGCGAAGAACTCCTTTCGCGTAGAAAGCGATTGGAGGGCGCGCGACGAGAACTCTCTAAATTTGGATATTAACGACATTCCTAAAAGCAACCGTTTTCGTGTTGACCACAGAAAAAAATGTATGTTCGCACCATCACTTGATACGATGTACCAAAACGTTGCATAAATAATGATTTACCGGATAAAAGTCGAGCGATGAGGAGGGCCACGCACAGTCTCATGACGTTTCCCCCCATGCATTCACGGATTATCGTTAAAAAGGCGATTGCTCGGGAATACTCGCAAAGAAGTTTAGACCAGAGGGAACAAATAACAACAGGCTTTGTTTCTTTTTTTCCCTCCCATTAATGTCTATTGGGGTCTGACCATACTTAAAATGATGTGTATGTATATTTCGATCCCTTTTCTACTTGTCCTTCGGGCTCGACCTCTACCTAAGCTCATAGTGCTGGCCGCACGAGCTTGCCCTGCATGAGGCAAGGAATTAGAAAAGTGTGCAGCAATGACTCTATTTAATCGATGGAACTCCATATCGATTTGTATTGTAAAGTAGGCTTTTCTGGTGTACAGTTCTTCTAACCAAAACCGTGCGTTTCAATATACCCCAAGCATCGTCATCGAGTCCGCAAGCTGTCTTCTTCTCCCTTCCCCTACATGCTCTTACGATAGGTAGTCTTCTTTATCCCGCTCCATATTCTGCCCAAAGTTCCGCCCCGAATGAATCAACGGACAAGTAACAGCAGTACTCATGGATAAGATGCATAGCCGTCCTTATCCATAATACGAGTTTTATATTTTCAAATCGATTACATCAGATACCGCTATGTGATCCTACACTTGGTTCAAAGGTATCGACTGAGGCCACTGATATCCAAAACACACTCATTCCATCGTTAGCTTCAAGCGGAAAACCGAACCCCCTGCACAGATTCCCATGGGCCCAAACCGAGCTGAATGGGAAGGTTAGACCATATCCTCTGAAAATTGTGTTCCCTTTGTCTGTCGAGAGCAATCGAACAGCTCTGGCAGAGGCCATATTTAGAAGGGAAGTCTTCGGTGTACGTGAATATCGCCTGTGGCAGCTTTGCCGAATCATCTGATATCCGATCCACGAGCATGTCTCTTATGGTTAAATAATACTCGCGTATATCCAGGTTATACAGTCGTTTCACTTTGTCGCTGCAGCTCTCGGGGCACCCTTCGTGGCCGCTTCTCTGCGCAGATGTGCAGTCTTCAATTGTGGTCACAAAGGCATAGGTAATGTCCCTCCGCTCCTCAGCATAGTACAACTGCAACTTCTTATAGTATATCATAAGATATCTGAAAAATGGGATCCATATGGGAGTAGAGGCCAGATCGTAGGGTGGAGCTGCCTCTTGTTGGGCCATTTGCACGAGAAGGTGGTAGGCGGCCGGGAGCAGACGATGTTGCCCAGTCAGGTTTGCGAGAAAAATCACGCGTGCGGGATGGACGGCGAGATAAGGGCCTGTAAGACCGCCGCCGATCGTTTCGCACTCGGAGACGAACATTTTCCACCTTTCGAGGTCTGATGGCCAACGGGGCTGCATGCACGCCAGCGCTTGGCAAAAGAACGTGCCAGACTGGTACTTGAGCGATATATACGCGATGGAGGCAGCACGGCGAAAGTCGTCGAGAGTATCTATCGCACGGGGGCTGCAGGCAGATCGAGCAGATCGATTAGTCAGTGGCACGACGGTGAAGACGGCTCTGGGCGTACGTTTCTTGGATATCATGAAGGGCTGCAAGCCAATGCTCCAAATCAAGAGCTGTATAAGCCAGCTTTATTATGGGGAACCCATCAGACGTCTTGTGTCTGCACGCCCTAACATGGAGATCAAGGATTTCTTTCCACCAGGCGCTGTGCAACTCCAGCTGGGATCGTTTAATACGGAAAAGCGTATTTTCGGCCCACAGGACGATGTCGCCGTCGTCAATCCAAACCGTCTCAGACGGTTTCGAATTCGAAAATAGGAACGGCATGATAGTTTCCACTAGGATCTGTGACATCAGTGTGTCCCGGTAATCAGGTGGCGTAAAGGCGTAACGCCGCTGGGCAATTGGCTTATATTCAATAGGAACTAGCGCCATCCTTTGGGCAAGAATCACGAGGAAAGCCACAAGCCTCGCTTGAGGAATTTATAAAGTATAAGAGTCACAAGTATATATTACTGTAATATCGATGTGTTTAATAGGCGAGAGCACTATGTTTTGACTTGAACGATAGAAACGTGTAAGCCTCCAATCTTCTCCCTTCCCCTTACGATAGCTAGTCTTCTTTATCCCGATCTATATTCTGCCCAACGTTCCGCCCCGAATGAATCAACGGACAAGTAACAGCAGTACTCATGGATGAGATGCATAGCCGTTCTTATCCATAATACGAGTTTTATATTTTCAAATCGATTACATCAGATACCGCTATGTGATCCTACACTTGGTTCAAAGGTATCGACTGAGGCCACTGATATCCAAAACACATTCATCCCATCGTTAGCTTCAAGCGGAAAACCGAACCCCCCGCATAGATTCCCACGTGCCCAAACCGAGCAGAGAGGGAAGGTTGGATCTTAACCTCTCAAAATTGCGTTCTCTTTGTCTGTTGACGGCGATCGTACAACTCTGGCAGAGGCCATATTTAGCAGGGAAGTCTTCGGTGTACGTGAATATCTGTGACAGCTTTTTTGAATCATTATATATCCGTTGCGCGAGGAAGTCTCTTATGCGCGAATGTTCGACTCCATACAGCCTATACGGTTGTTTCAGCCTGTCGATGCAGCTCTCGGGGCTCCCGTCGTAGACGTTTCTCTGCGTAGATGTGCAGGCTTCAATTGTGGTCACAAAGGCACGGGTAATGTCCCACCGCTCCCCATCATAGTACTTCAGCAGATTCCCATAGTTTTTCATAAGCCGTTTGTGAAAGGGGATCCATATGTCAATAGCGATCAGATCCTCGGGTGGAGCTGCGTCTTGTTCGACCATTTGGATGAGAAGGTGGTACGCGGCCGGGAGCAGAAGATCTTGGTCAGTCAGTTGTGCGAGCCAAATCACGCGTGCGGGATGGACGGCGAGATAGGGGCCTGGAAGACCGCCGTCGCTCGTTTCGCACTCGGAGATGAACGTTTGCCAACCTTCGAGGCTTGATGGCCAACGAGACTGTACGCACGCCAGCGCCTGGTGAAGGAACGCTTCAGACTGGTACTTGAACGACATCCAGGCGATGGAGGCGGCACGGCGAAAGTCGTCGAGAGTATCTATCATACGGGGGCTGCAGACAGATCGAGCTGATCGATTAGTAAGTGGCACGACGATGAAGACGGCTCCGGCGTACGTTTTTTGGATATCATGGAGGGCTGCAAGCCAATGCTCCAAATCAATAGCTGTCTCGACCAGCGTCATTACGCGGCACCCATCAAGCCACCCGGTTGTGAACATTGCAACGTAGAGATCAGAGTCCTTCCACCAGGTGCTGTGCAACTCCAGCTGGGATCGTTTAACACGAAAGAGCATGTTTTCGCCCGACAGGATGATGTCGCCGTCGTCGATCCAAACAGTCTTCGAATGCAAAGGTTGGGACTGCATGGTAGTTTCCACTAGGATCTGTGACACCAGTGTGTCCCGGTAGTCAAGGACTATATAGTGGCGTAAAGGCGTAACGCTGTCGGGCGATTGGCTTATATTCAATAGGAACTAACGGTATCCTTTGGGCAAGAATCACGAGAAAAACCACACGCCTCGCTTGAGGAATTTATCAAAGTATAAGAGTCACAAGTATATATTACTGTGATATTGATGTGTTTAATAGGCGAGCACTATGTTTTGACAACAATAGAAAAGTGTAAGCCTCCAATCTTCTCCCTTCCTTCCCCTGACGATAGCTAGTCTTCTTTATCCCGCTCCATATTCTGCCCAACGTTCCGCCCGAATGAATCAACGGACAAGTAACAGCAGTACTCATGTATAAGATGCATAGCCGTCCTTATCCATAATATAACTTTTATATTTTCAAATTGATTACATCAGATACTGCTATGTGATCCTACACTTGGTTCAAAGGTATGGACTGAGGCCACTGATATCCAAAACACATTTCCATCGTTAGCGTCAATCAGAAAACAACACCCCCTGCAGAGATTCCCATGGGCCCAAACCGAGCTGAATGGGAAGGTTGGACCGTATCCTCTGCAAATTGTGCTCCCTCTGTCTGTCGACAGCCATCGAACAGCTCTGGCAGAGGCCATATTTAGAAGGGAAGTCTTCGGTGTACGTGAATATCGCCTGTGGCAGCTTTGCCGAATCATCTGATATCCGATCCACGAGGATGTCTCCTATGACTGGAGGATGGCTGCATCTATCCAGGTGATACAGTCGTCTCACTTTGTCGTCGCAGCTCTCGGGGCATCCTTCGTGGCCGCTTCTCTGCGCAGATGTGCAGGCTTCAATTGTGGTCAGAAAGGCGTAGGCAATGTCCCGCCGCTCCTTAGCATAGTACTTCTTCAAATTCCCATAGTTTTTCATAAGCTGTCTGTGAAATAGGATCCATGTAATGATAGAGGCCAGATCGTCGGGTGGAGCTGCGTCTTGTTGGGCCATTTGCGCGAGAATGTGGTAGGCGGCGGGGAGCAGAAGATGTTGCCTAGTCTGTTTTGCGAGAAACACGACGCGTGCAGGGTGGACGGCGAGATAGGGGCCTGGAAGACCGCCGCCGATCGTTTCGCACTCGGAGATGAACGTTTTCCAACCTTCGAGGCTTGATGGCCAACGAGACTGTATGCACGCCATGCAGGGTGGACGGCGAGATAGGGGCCTGGAAGACCGCCGCCGCTCGTTTCGCACTCGGAGATGAACGTTTTCCAGCTTTCAAAGCTTGATGGCCAACGTAGACTGTACGCACGCCAGCGCCTGGTGAAGGAACGCTTCAGACTGGTACATAACCGACATCCAGGCGATGGAGGCGGCACGGCGAAAGTCGTCGAGAGTGTCTATCACACGGGGGCTGCAGACAGACCGAGCTGATCGATTAGTAAGTGGCATGAGGATGAAGACGGCTCCGACGTACGTTTATTGAATATCATGGAGGGCTGAAAGCCAGTGCTCCAAATCGAGATCTTTCTCGGGCAGCGTTGTCACGGGGCACCCGTCAAGCCACTTGTATGCGTACTTGGTAACGTAGACGTCGGAGATTTCCTTCCACCGGACGCTGTGCAACTCCAGCTGGGACCAGTTTTACACGAAAGAGGGTGTTTTTTTCGCCCGACGGGATGATGTCGCCGTCGTCGATCCAAACAGTCTTCGAATTCAAGGTTTGGGACTGCATGGTAGTTTCCACTAGGATCTCGTGATATCAGTGTGTCCCGGTGATCACGGGCTATCTAGTGGCATAAAGGCGTAACGTCACCAGGTGGCTTACATTGAATAGGAACTACTTAGCGGTATCTTTTGGGCAGGAATTACGAGAAAAACCACACGGCTCGCTTGAAAATTTTTTCAAAGTATAAGAGTCACAAGTATATATTACTGTGATATTGATGTGTTTAATAGGCGAGCACTATGTTTTGACTTGAACAATAGAAAAGTGTAAGCCTCCAATCTTCTCCCTTCCTTCCCCTGACGATAGCTAGTCTTCTTTATCCCGCTCCATATTCTGCCCAACGTTCGGCCCCGAATGAATCAACGGACAAGTAACAGCAGTACTCATGTATAAGATACATAGCCGTCCTTATCCCTAATATAACTTTTGTATTTTCAAATTGATTACATCAGATACCGCTATGTGATCCTACACTTGGTTCAAACGTATCGACTGAGGCCACTGATATCCAAAACACATTCATTCCATCGTTAGCGTCAAGCGGAAAACCGAACCCCCGGCACAGATTCCCATTGGCCCAAACCGAGCGCAATGGGAAGGTGGAACCATATCCGATAAAAACTGAGTTTTCTATCTCTGTTGACGGCATTCGTACAGCTCTGGCAGAGGCCATATTTAGCAGGGAATTCCTCGGTGTACGTGAATATCGCCGATGGCGGCTTTTCCGAATCGTCCGAAATCCGTCGTAAGAGCATGTCTTTTATGGTCGGATGTTCACGGTCTTCCAGGCCATATTGTCGCTTCACCTTGTTGCTGCAACTATCGGGGTACTCTTCGTGGCCGCTCCTCTGGGTAGACGCGCATGCTTCGATCGTGTCCACAAAGGCCTGGGTAATTTCCCGCCGCTCGGTAGCATAGTACAATAGCAAATTGTCATATCGGCCCATGAGCCCTCCGAAAAACGAGATCCATTCGGGAATAAACGTCATGTCGTACGGCGGCGCCGCGTTCTTCGGGGTCATTTGGACGAGAAGATGGTAGGCGGCCGGGAGCAGAAGAAATTGCCTAGTCTGACGTGCGATATAGATGACACGTGCGGGATGCACCGCGAGATAGACAGCTGCGAGAACGCCGCCGCCTGGCGTTTCGCACTCGGAGACGAAGATTTTCCAGCTTTGGAGCTCTGACGGCCAACGGAGCTGTATGGACGCCACCGCCTCGTGAAAAAACGCGTGAGACTCGTACTTGAACGATATATACGCGATGGAGGCAGCACGGCGAAAGTCGTCGAGGGTATCTATCGCACTGGGGCTGCAGGGAGATCGAGCAGAGCGATTAGTCAGTGGCACGACGGTGAAGACGGCTCTGGGCGTACATTACTTGGATACCATGAAGGGCTGCAAGCCAACGCTCCAAATCAACAGCTGTACAAGACGTCGTTACTATGGGGCACCCGTCGGGCATCCTGTATTTGGACGCCATAACACGGAGATGAGAGGTTTCGTTCCACCAGACGCTGTGCAACTCCAGCTGGGCTTGTCGAACACGGAAAAGTGTATTTTCGCCCCACAGGACGATGTCGCCGTCCTCGATCCAAACAGTCTGAGATGGCGTCGAAGTGAAAATTTGGGACTCCATGGTGGTTGCTACTAGGATCTCACATCACTGTGTCCCAGTAAGGAAGGATTATATAGTGGCGTAAAGGCGTAAACTCGCCGGGCAATTGGCTTACATTCAATAGGAACTAGCGGTGGCGAAAATTCCGAGAAAAACCACAAGCCTCGCTTGAGGAATTGATAAAAGTATAAGAGTCATAATTATATATTACTGTACGATCAATGTGTCTAATAGGCGGGCACTATGTTTTGACTCGAACGATGAATCCGGGAGTTAGGTTGGATGGGTAATTCAGTGTGACCTGTGACAGACGTTTGCGAGCAGGCTACAGATAAGATGCCCTAGATCCGGAAGCCCTGAGAATTGTTTGGGGGGGACGCTAAATGAAGGACGCTGGCAGTGAGCTTGGCTCCGGATTTGTTTGCCGAACCAGGGCTGAGCCACCACGTCGTCGTTTGCTGCTTCTTGTCATATTCAACGTGTCAAGTCGCATACCGCAGTCCCGATGATGCGCATGCTTTATTTTAATTGTGTCTCTCAGATCCAACTCTGATCTGTCACTGTTCTATTCTCCTCCTCGTACCCTTTTTCTCCTTCTTTTTTAGCGAGATACATACTTTTCAAAAGCAATATCATAATTAGCACAATTGGGTTGACTGGCGAGCGGCTCATCATGTGCCTATTTCAAACGTCGTCTGGGGAAAGGGGATGACTAAGGGAACGTGTGAAAAACCTACTTAGCCCGTTGTTCTCAGCCAGCGGCAGCCGCCTCAGTCCTCCCTTCCTTCAACCACAACAACCTCATTGTAAGTCTTCTTGTTCGTGTCGTTCTGCTCCCAACCCCCCTTATGTTTCATCGCTTACATCGTGCCATACACGAGGTGGCGAGGTCTGGGACCTACCTGGGTCCATGCCACGTTTTTTCCCAGCTCCTTTTCCTATAAAGGCCTGCCATGTCATCACCCCCCCCACTCACCTGCCCATTTTGTCCCTTTTTTTCCAGATCTTAACCCGTTTACAAGCTGCCCACCACGGCCGACCCAGCTTCCAACAACAGTACGAGGATGGACCTCCGCGTCGGGGGCAAGTACCGGCTGGGGAAGAAAATCGGCTCCGGATCGTTCGGTGCGTGCCCGTGCGCGACGATCGGCTGTGAAGACTCATCATTTTTTACTGTGCAGGTGACATCTACCTCGGGATCAACATCATATCGGGTGAGGAAGTGGCCATCAAGCTCGAGTCGGTCAAGGCGAAGCACCCCCAGCTCGAGTACGAGAGCAAGGTGTACAAGACGCTTGCGGGTGGCGTCGGCGTCCCGTTTGTGAGGTGGTTTGGCACCGAGTGCGACTACAATGCGATGGTGCTCGATCTCCTCGGCCCGAGCTTGGAGGACCTGTTCAACTTCTGCAACCGCAAGTTTTCGCTCAAAACGGTGCTCCTGCTCGCCGATCAACTGGTACGTGCTTGCTGCGGCGCCCCCGTCGTGCGAAGCCATCATCTGACGCCCCCGCATAGCTCTCTCGCATCGAATACATCCACTCGCGCAACTTCATCCACCGGGACATCAAACCGGACAATTTTCTCATGGGCATTGGCAAGCGCGGGAACCAGGTGAACGTGATCGACTTTGGCCTCGCGAAGAAATACCGGGACCCCAAGACGCATCTCCACATCCCGTACAGGGAGAACAAGAATTTGACGGGAACGGCGCGGTACACGTCCATCAACACGCATCTCGGTGTGGAGCAGGCACGCCGGGACGATCTGGAGAGTCTGGCGTACGTCCTCATGTACTTCCTGCGCGGCTCCCTCCCGTGGCAGGGCCTGAAGGCGGCGACGAAGAAGCAGAAGTACGACCGCATCATGGAGAAGAAGATGACGACGCCGACGGACATGCTGTGCCGCACGTTCCCGAACGAGTTTGGGATCTTCCTCAACTACTGCCGCGCGCTCCGCTTCGACGACAAGCCGGACTATTCGTACCTGCGCAAGCTGTTCCGGGACCTCTTCGTCCGGGAGGGGTACCAGTACGACTACGTCTTTGACTGGAGCGTCCAGCGCTCCGGCCAGGAGGACGGGGTGAGCGTGAGCAAGTCGAGGCGCAAGGTTATCAACGAGGATGATGATCCCAAGCCCGATAGGATGTAGGTCGTACAGCGTGCTTTTCTTTGCTTTTCTTATCCCCCGTTTGCTCATGCGACGCCTTTTTTTTCTTTTCTAGGCTCCGCTCCGCCACTAGACAGCAGGCTCAAACTGGTGGGCGCGGTGCGAGGGGAGCTGGCGAGCCCTATTAGATGTATTTAAACGGTTGTTCGGCTCCTCCGTCCGTCCTTGGCCCGCCGTGTTGTAGCGGTATTTCTATTCGTCAGCGCACGCCGCGGAGGGTGTTGTTAATGTTGCTGTGTTGCTGGTTGTTCTGGGATGCTTTTCTGGTAAGGGTGTCGCGAACTCGTCATTTCTTGCCACGTCGGTCGGTCTGGCGTCGTGTTTTAATGCGAGGTCGTCATGTCCCGTTTTTTTTCGTACGCGGAGGTCGTGTGAGAGCTGGCCGAGTTATTTTGGGGTGGGGCGGGATGATATCAGGCTCGGACAACACACATGGGAAAGGCGGCTCGCGCGGTTTCAGGTGGTGGTCGATTGCCAGTCGGTTCTCGAGACCGCTTCCGGGTATGCGTGTGTGTGTGTGTGTCCCGTTTATCAGTATCAAGTGCCCGGCTGTGACAACTATTATTTACAAACGATTCTACGATGACTACTACGGACGCTTCCATTTTCTTTCAGGTCTTTCCGACTCCGCCCATCGGAGATTAGGAGACTGCCTCGTCCCCTCCCCCACGTGCGCGCGCCATGGTTTATTGTGTGTCTCTTTGGGCTGCAGCTTTTTTTTTCTCTTTTCTTTCTGTGTACATTGATGACTTGATTGTTCCCCCCCATCCATCTCTAATCACTCCATTCCATTCCTATCATCTTTTTCTTTGTACTTGCTCCGTTCTTACTCGTTTGTTTGTCCTCCCGCCCCATGCCCATCCAGGCTGTGGGGTAGGAGAGGGCGTCCGGCCATCTTGTTGTCGTTTGTGGTGTGTGTAGTCGGGTTCCAGTCGGGCTTTGTCGCTGCGCCTTTGGAAGGGCGCATGCCAGGTCGGCTGGGACATAGTGGTTGGGTCTGGGGCGACAAGATTGAGGGAAGTGGGTTGTGCTCGGTATTTGTTGCCTCGTGATTACTCATTGCTCGTGTGTGCTCGAATTTTCTTTTCTATAATATAAAGTGAATGCGTTATGGTCTTTGGGTTTGAGAAGATCGTGTTCAAGGTGTTCCCGACACGGCATTTTTGGAATATGTGGAAAATATAATCGAGTGTTCCCGAGGATGTTCAGATACGCGGGGGTATTTTATATACTCGGAAGGATCATTCTCATATAAAGTTGTTAGCCGCCGGGCATTCTCCGCGATAGAAATATGGACCCCCTTTGTCTGGTCCCCTAGTGGTTTTCATATTAGTCCTAGGGATATTTCTGGCGTATTTTAATGGAGATTTGAAAGTGATCCACTGAAACAGAAGCGCTTTGTATTGCGATGCTTTTTCAACGTGTACTAAACCCATACATTCATTCCCTGCGGCAGGTACATGCACAATTTTTGAAGCGAGAAATGACAAATACAAATAAACCAATGCAAGGCATGGACGCATGCCATGCTGCGATAAGGTTCTGTTTTTTTTATTGTGTGTTTTGTTCAATTGTTTTGTGCCCTTCTTAACCAGAACAAGCTGGTTTGGATGAATTCAGGAAAGACCACCAGCGCCAGCGCCAGCCTCACGTCAGTTCCAGTCCAGGATTGGTAGGGCCAGTGTGTGGTCCTCATGGGCAGTACTGATACAGGGCGACGACGGTAACTGACACGAAGATTCAGAACTCGGGCGCCTACGGAGCAGACAGGTCTGCCATTCCAAATTATTTCGACACGTCAAAAAATTGTCATGAGTGTACAGGCTGTCCCACTTTTATTTTTTTTTCTTTTAAAAAATACGAAACAGGGCTGCAATTATGAAGACTGATTGCTAACCGACCAGCCGAACGACCAATCTCGCCAAAGCTAGAATGCCGGCTCCCCGGTAGCACATTATACAGGGTCCAAAATTAGCGCCCGCCAGAAGACAGCTGTTTATCGACTGGCTGGCATCGCGTCGACGATCGGGTTCACATTTTTCACAGGTATTGGATATCCTTGCGGAGGTATTGTACTGCCACTAAATCCACACCGCTGTGACTTATTTACCGACATTTTAGCGGGCTCTCCGCGGCTTTCCATAGGACAATCGTACGATGGAGGCAGCGCTGGTAATATCCGCACTGTCCTGCATTGTGCGGAGACTATGAGGTGGATTACCTCAAGCACGACGACACGACACAGTCGATTGTAGCGTACGCCATGTCGCTCACCATGCGATTGCAGCTAGCTTTGTAGGTCAAGCTCGCTCGCTCAAGGCCGCGTCGTCGCTGGGCAGCCTTCAAGCTGTACTGGCTCGGCTGTAGAGCGTGGGCACCATGTGTTCCGTTCCCCCACGTGTGCTAAGGACACCAACTGCTCCAGCTTGGCGCAAAGGTCGGCCGGCGTTCCTTTCCCGCACAGGATGATGCGCCATATAGTGGTATAAAGGGGGGCAGTCACGATAGTTACCGGACCATTATATGTCAATGATACATTGTTACTTATTTCCAAAACGAATTAAACAAACTGGTCATTGACGCTTCTGCTTGTGTCATGTGTGACTGGTGACAGACATACTGGAGTTTTAATTTTTCGTGGGAAACCTAATGCTTGATGCTGACCGTGGGAAACTTACCGCTCGCTGCGCCGCAGGTGCTGACTAATGCTGAAAATAATGCTCGCTCCGCTGGCGTGGGAAAACAACCCTCGCAGCAGCAACGACGCCCACGGACCCACCAAGGCGAATTAACTTAATGAATCAATCAATCATGAGTGAGCAGGAGCCTCAAAGCTTTCAAGTAAACGAGGTGAGCCATTCAGCTCGCATTAATGACCCGTATAAAATTGTGTTTTGGATTTTAGACTAAAGTCTCCGGTGAAAATGGGGAAATCTACCTGTTCCAGTGGTTGTGTGCGACGGAGAAAGCGATAGAGACGACCCGTACAGTAAGCTTCATCCGTCAGCTAAGAGAGTGACCTTCAATGAGTCCTACCTCTGAAGGATGCCCTCAAGCCGGCCCAGCCAAGGCTGGAAACAACTCTCCTCAGCATTGCCAGGGGATTGGATCCTTTCCCCCTTCCTGGCCGGCCTACTCGAGCTCTGGTTGGAAGGTGTTTCGTGGCATTATACAGAAAAGGAGAGACACGGACCCTATTTGACACCCTGCAGGCGTTGATCAAGGTGGCGAGTGAGCCCAAGCCTGGTGACCGAGATACACGCGTGTAAGTATAGGGATAAGTGTCAACAATAGGCATGCTCATCGTCACAGGGCTGCACTTTCTTGTATTGGAGATCTCATGGCAGTCTATGGGGCACAGGTAACCATTATTTATGCTGCACGAATTCAATTTTAAAAGCGGTATGGTGCAGGTCATGTCGTTCATGGCAGAAATTGCCTTGATCACTCTCAAAATCCTAAAGACAAGCTCCAATGTAGGGCATTGTCTACACTTTATGCTGTCTTCGCTTTACAGACTGCTTTGTAGTCCGTTATTCTGCGCTTTCATGCTGTAACGGCTCTGCAGAAATCCCTGTCTACTGCAGGTCGCTCATTGACAGATTCATTGGCGCGAGATATTATCAAACAAATGAGATACGCCCTCTCTGATAAGGCACTGCCCATTCAGAGAGCCGCAACTGAGGCTAGTCTCTGCCATCATTGAAAATCTTCGTCTAATGTCCGCCCCAACAGGTCTTAACTGCCATGTACCCGGCAAATGACGGTAATAGGACGGTAGCAGACGTGGAGACCATCGTTACTCTCTGTGTAAAGAGCTTAGAAGGCGCCGACCAATTGACACGTCAGTCGTTAGCCCGCTTGGCCGGCCATATGCTGGCTTCGACCCAGGCTCAAAAAGCCGCGCCACCGCCCGACACATCCAAGAAGGGCAGCAACAAGAAAGATCAAGACGCAGACGACCAGGACGACTCGCCCATCCCGCCGCCGTCGACCGGCCCACCGCCAACTATTCTGCCGCCGGAGAATATGCTGCTCCAGCTCTCGTTCCAGTTCAACAAGGCCTCTTCCACGCGCAAAGTCCGCATCGGGATAATCGACTTCTACGCCACGCTGTTCGTGACGCTCGGGGCGGGCTTCGTGGAGGCCAACTACGCGCTCATCGTGCGGCACCTGATGCATGAGATCGTCCAGACGCCAAAGTCGACCGCCTCGCGCTACGAGCGGCTGCTCGTCCGCAAGCTGGTTGAATTTCTGTTGCGGGATCTGATTGGCGGTCGGATGCTCAGCGAGCAGGGCCAGATCGGAGCCATTCAGGAGCTGTCCGTGTCGTATCTTAAGAAGTGGCCCGCATTATTGCCTGGGCAGACGGCGCCGAGTCCTTTGGCCCTAGTTGTTATTCTCAAAGAAATCGCTGGACTGCTTCAGCAGCTCGGAAATGCGCCGCCGCCTGTGCAGGTGTGAATATTTAAATAGTTTGTCGATAGCATATATGAATGTTTCACTCACTCAGGATGCTCTTTCTGGTCCATTGGTGGGTCTGCTGGCTCACCCGAACCATTCCACGCGAATCAGCGCGGCGTGGGCCTTGCGATGTTTCTGTCGCTCCACGCCTCTTCGTCTACCCAAGATCGTTCTTAATGTGATGGAAATGCTTCAGCGGGACATCTCGTCGTTGTCGACGCCTGCAGCTCCATCGGACATTGACCGGCGTGCGTTGGGCCACGCGTATGGCCTTTCTGCGCTCTTTACCGTAATTCCCGAGCGACCGCTCTACGTCTCTTACGATATTAGCGCTAAAGTACTGGATATGGCCATCCAGTTGCTCAAACGGGCAGGGGATCACGACATCAAGGTGGCCGGTGTAGAAATCGAAGTCGCCTGGACGTGTATTGCGTCCATCATGACCCTCGGCCCGAATTTTGTGCGGTCACATCTGCCGCAATTGCTCGTCTTGTGGCGCAACGCACTGCCAAAGCCGACGAGTAAGGACACGGCAAGCAACATCGGCCGCAGTCTGCACGAGTGGATGTTCCTGCTGCACGTCCGGGAATGCGCATTAGGCGCGATTCTGTGTTTTTTGCGGCACAACTCGCCGACACTCATCACGCTGGACGTCTCGCGCCGCATATCGTCCCTCCTGAGCAATGCGCTCTTGTTCGCCAACGCCTTCCTTGCGCAAAAATCTGATGAGCAGCAGGACGGTGCGCCTCCGCTGACGTCGCGGGGGATTGATCTGGCAACGAGGGAGGCGTTGCTCCGCCGTCGCGTATACGAGTGCTTTTCGGCACTTGGGTTCTCCACCCTTACCGATTCGATGCAGACGACCCTCCTCCAGTCGGTCGTGTCCCAGTTTGCAAGTCCGGACGCGTATGCCGGGTCGTCTGTACAAGCAGCCATTGCGACTTCCGCTGGCAGCTTCACGTCTGTGTGGCAGGGTACAGATGGGTATAGCTACGGGGTCACCAGTATTGATTTAGGGACGTGGTCCGTAAAACCTGGAAATGATTCGCAAATATATGCGGAGACGCGGAACAGGCTCAACCGTGATACCATCGAGATGTCTATCGAATCAATGGTAATTTCCCCGATGATCATATGTACACTCGTTGACTCAACCTTCTCCTTCAGAGCACGAAGCCCGTTATTGGCTCATGTGAGCACGATCCCCTCATTGTGTGCCAATCTCGGGCCAGCGAAATCGCACACGTCTGGCCTGAACCGCCCCCGCCTATGACGTCGGTCACGGACTGCGCGGTCGAGCTGTTTGCAGCTCTGCTGCCGCTGCAGGACGCACAGTCCTCGGCGAAGATCATTGGGCAGGTGGTCGAGTCGGTCAGATCGCCCAAATTGGAGAAAAACACCGGGCGCAAGGCGGCTGTGTTCGTGAATGCCACCATCGCATTTCTGCTTGCGCTTCGCTCTGCCATGGCTTCTACCGTCCGCCATGCGAAGGAGTCCCTTGGTGGTAGCCATGTCACGTCTATCATGGCTGATTTTCTCAAGGTATGCTCTCTACTTTGATTTTTTATATTTTCTTTCTCATTGTTTACAGGCTGCTGTCCTCGACGGCGACATCATCCTGCGCACAGCAGGAAGCGAGGCACTGGGAAGACTCGCCAGCCTCGCTGGGACAGCTTTCCTGACAAGTCAGGTTAAAACATTAGTTGATCTAGTTGTGAACAACCGTGATCCCAACGCCAGAGCTGGGTGCGCGTTGACGTTTGGGGCAATATACAGCCATGTTGGCGGTATGGCCGCTGGGCCTCTACTCAAAACTACTGTAGACGTCTTAATGTCTCTCGGAAATGATCCACACCCTGTGGTGCATTTCTGGGCGCTTAGTGCATTAAGCCAGGTCATCAATGCAGCGAGCCTGGCGTATTCTCCGTTTACCTCGAAGACATTGGGCATGTTATTCAAATTATACATGCTCGATAGTCATGAGCCGGAAGGCGGGACAATATTCAACGCAAATCTGAGCGGGGATCTACCCACATACCAGGTCCTCTGCCAGATAATCGATGCAGTCATTGGAGTCCTTGGGCCTGAATTACAAGAGTCTGTCGCAACACGCACCTTGGTCTTGGATCTTGTAGAAGAATTCGCTCACGAATCAGAAGAGGGCATCTGTGTGGAGGCAATCAAGTGCATCCGCCATTTTTTGATCTTCACCCCAGAACAGGTCGAAATCCGCGAACTAGTTGGAAAACTACGAGTATATCTCTCTTCTTCGCGCCGGCCGCTCAAGATGGCGTCCATCAATGCGTTATACCAAATGGTACAAAGGGATGCACTTACGATGTCCAAGATCGGTGGCGATCGCCTGGTGGAAGACCTGTTTGGCATGCTCGACGACTCATCGGCTTCTGAAGGCGTTCGAGGCATTATTTCCAGCTGGCTTCGCCAAACTGTAATTCATAATCCCTCCGCCTGGATCGACCTATGCCAAAGAATCATGTCCCGTACCTCTGCCTCACAACAAGTCACCGACGCCGCCAAGGCGGGTGGAATGCAGGACGACGAGGCTGCGTCGTTTGCCGGCCCAGGCGAGCAATCTCCACAGGGTCGAAATTCAACTGCGCGTTGGCAAACGCAGTTGTTTGCGTTGCAGTGTTTGCATGATATCTGTACTGTCGTGGGCCGGTCGGATAGACGAGAGCATCTGGACATCCCGTTCGGCAGAAAACAAGGCCTGCAGGAATCAAGTCTCCTGGTCTCTCGGGTGCCTGATCTTATCAAGATGGCGTTCACAGCATCAGCAGCATACGTCACCGAAATACGAATCGAAGGGCTGACTGTTCTCAGAGACGTAATAGAGGTTGGCCTTGATCTTTTTGGTCTGTTTTATGCAATGCTAACGATCACTCGTAGATTTTCGCGAGATCTCCAGATCCGGATTATGAGGATGCTTTACTTCTAGAACAGCATCAGGCACCTATTACTGCTGCGCTAACACCGGCATTCTCTTCAGACTCAACACCTGAGATCCTGGCTTCTGCAGTTCAAGTCTGTGCCGTTTTCGTCGGCTGTGGTGTTGTGAAAGATGTCTCGAAAATGGGAAGGGTTCTCAAGTTGCTGACGTCTGCATTAGAACAATCGAAGGGTGCGCTAATGTCACTTGAAGTATTCGAGAAGCTTATATCTTTTTGCAGCTTCCGGGATGCTTTCTATCGGTGATGTAGGAGAACTCAGCCCAAATGCATCAGTCATGCTTCGGATATCTACATTGACGGCTTGGGCGGAATTGGAAGCCGCGACAATTCGACAACCTTACCTGCAACACGTCGTTGGTCCTCATAGGGCGACTCTTACTGCGCTTTGGGTCGCATCTCTCCGCGACTATGCGAGCGTGCGCGCGGATTCAGAAGCCGTCCAGGAGACTTCTTCCTCACTGGATTCATCCTATTTCGGACTAGGTCGCGAAACCTTACTACCGGTATGATTTCAGTCAATAACCCAGTGGTCTTTTTTTACTCAAATGCTTGCTTCAGTACTATGATCACGCCTGGCCAAAAATGTTGAAAGCCGTAGCAACATGCATGCAATCAAATGACCCCCATATTCTTGCGGCAATGGATGGCCGAGAACATGTCGCTTCGTCCACTACGCCATCGCCGCGACGTAGTGAAGCGACTGTCTTCTTTTTCGTTCTGTTTGGGCTCGTCTATGATGCTCTTGCGACAGCATCCACGGATGCGACGGCTGGGAGCGCGTCTCGCGAGACAGCTATAACTGCGCTTGAAGCCCTGAAAAGCTTGGTCCGGCCCGAGTATTCGGGCAAAGCCATATTGGAGCCTCTGATTTTCGAAGAATTCAGCGGTCTTTGTTACCGGATGGCTATGACGGAGTCAGCTGTTGTGCAGATTCATTTGGTGGAAGCTATAGCAGTACTGGCCAAAAGCCAGCCAGCGGAAGAGGTCACCAAGTTTGTTCTTTATTCTTGTTTCACAGAACGTCTCGAGCTGATGTCTGACCAGTAACGGTGAATCAAGCAGCACATCGTTTCCGCCGGATTCACACTTGACACATTGTTTGCGCATTTGCGCGTATGTGCTACGGCACGCACTACCAAGTGCGAGAACATCGATGGCCCGTTAGTGCTTTGTGTTTTTTTTTGTGTCGGTATGCTCCAATTAAGCCGTATAATGTAGAAGGGGAAGGAAACACGCCTGCGGACCGTACCCGACTTCTGGTCACAGCATTCCAAGCTTTCTCGGTTATCGGCGCTTCATTTGGCTCTTCTCTCCGAGAGGAGGTACGGGCAGTGTCTGTTGCACTTTATGCTGGTATTGTGATTTCCAATCGCCTGATGGTACATTAGCTGAGGACTTCCCAGACTTACTGAAAGACGAGCGGAGCGAGGTTGATATCGCAGGTCCAACATTACCTGTATTGAAGGCCATGCTCCAACCGCCATCAGATGCAAAGGCGTGTACCAATGATTCCAAATATGGAAGGCTTATCCATGGACTCATATCGGCGTGTCTGGTTCACATCGACGAGATGAGGTGAGCGAGTCTGATTGTTTTCAAACTCAGTAATTAATTTGGTTTTGAAGCGGTCGAGTTGGTCTTGCCTCCTCAAATAAAGTCAAGAACAACCTTTTGGCGGCAGTTCTCGTTCTAACTACTGCACCGCCTTCTATGGCTATAAGTCAGGCTGTTATTGAACACTGTTGCTTCCTCATCTCGCAAAAACTAATGGAATCATCTGGGGTAATTTTCCATCGTTTGGTTTGTATCAATTACTTAGTTAAGCGCCGACAGATGTCTCTCACTGCAGCGCATTGTGCGAAGACTCTTGTTACGGCAGCATCGTCAGGCAATGTCCTTCTTCAACAGTGTACGAGGCTGCTGGTACCAAGCATGATCACCTACATTGCAAGCGTGGCGGCAGTGGGTGACGAGCTAGAAAAACAAAAAATTCACGTCGCGGCAACAGAGGAAGTACTAAAAGCCTTTTCTGCTCTGGTTCCAGCTCTGTCAGAAGCATCGCGTATGTTTCGCGTAACAATGTCTATTACGATTATAATTTTTGACATTGCTTTAGGGCCTGCCATCCTTGGTATTTTCCTTCCTACCGTTGCGCTAGTCCTAGAGCCATCGAAAGCAGCAACTTCTTCCATTCATACGCAAGCTGTAACGTATCTCTTGAGTCTCGCTACGGGATCCCCGGCTGCATTCAAGGAGGCGACTGGAAAGTTGGATCAGACCGTGCGTGATACGTTGGAGGCGTCAATTCGACAAGCCATAAGTGGCAATAAAGCGCCTCAGCAATCAACCGCAGCAAAACCTCAGATATCTTTAAGATCGTTCTGACCAACTTTGACTTCATGGTTATCTGGGAACATGTATATTAGCCTTCCTTGGATGAATTAACACTAGAAGCGGATCTTAAGTTATTCCCGGAATTCCCAGATGATGATGCGACTATTTCACAACCCAAGCGAAGAGAGCCCCTTCGCGACCTTCCTCTACAATCATCAAACCATTGAACGTTTACAAATTCGCACTCTGAACAACTACCAGGGTTTTATCCAGTCACAGACCCTGTCTCAACTTCATTCCCTAATGCTTGGCTTCCACTCCCATGTTGGGCCTTTCGGCAACGGTTTTCCCTTGGATATTGCTCAGCAAATAGAGTACTTGGAATGTTCGATCGCAGCGAAATGCCTACCCACCCTCCAAGTAATGACTTCATTACGTGTCTTCAGTGCCCTTTGTAAAAACCTCAGATATCTTTAAGGTCGTTCTGATTTTTTTGCACACCTATATACCTACATAGTTGCTTTATTGCCCTTGACAATCATGAAATGTAAAAAGTGTGGAAAGTCACAAACGCGTGACATAACGTATTAGCGCATTTTGGGATGGAGCGGTGATTCTCGCCAAGCATCCAATTAATAACTAAATACGTGAGCCTTTTTTTTTCCAAGGGGAAGCAACTCCTAAAGCTCTTCGGACGCCACAATTTATCTTCTTGGGTCATATGTACCATATGACCAAGGTCTCAAGTTCTTGAGGGAGAACAACGTTCCAAATCAAGTCAAGAAGTTTGCAGTAAATACTAGACGGAACGTTGGAATCTAAATTGAAGCTGATAGCGGGCATCAATCCAATAAAGGACCAACAGAGAAGGCTATAGATTAGAAGGCGGGATCGCGTGCCTCAGGAGGGTGGACCGAACTTAGGAATAGCTCGAGGAAGCTGAAGAAAATAGTGACATTGGGCAATCCATGGGAAAATTCGCGAGGGGTAGATCAGAGTAAGTACGACATCGAAATAGAAATAAATAGAGCCTGCGCAATGTAGATACACTTCGGGCTAGGAAGCAAGACAGCAGATCTATATACAAGACAGTTAAATAGGGTCCTTGCACATCTACTCTGCAGCCAAAATAGTGACAAATCTTCCGTCCTCTCTTCAGCCGCATGAACAGAGGTTTAAATTCGGACATTTAGAAGTCGTCAATACTGGCCATGCTCGCTGTCATGTTACGGGCTTCCGCACAAAATGACGCGAGTAGTGCATACATGGTCATCAACAAGTTGGAGGCAATTTATACACTGTAAGAAAAGCGTTAATGAAATCGTCCGCTTGAGAACCACCGTTAAATAACCACGCCATGAAAAGGAAGAAAGGTCACAGGCAGTAAGCTTTAGGAATAACGTGCAGTCAGTGTATATGCGTTAGGTACGCTATTCACTGTGTGGAGGTGGCGCAGATGAGATTGCATAATAAGCCACAATACAACGGGGTAAGTAGAATTACTTTAAGGGAGAATCCGCTCATAGTTGTTATCTTATTGAGATTATTCCTATCGAGTGGCAAGTGAAAGCCACAACGCCCGAATCTCCAACATCAGGTGACTTTCTCCCGTGTTCAAGAGAAAGCCTGCCCATATTATGTGACTGCAATGACACGGGTTAAAATAATGCCAAATATGCGGCGGTCGGATGCTAGGAGGAATAATAGCAAAGACTCACCCTATGAATCGCCTAAAGTGCCATATCTACGATCGAAAAGCCGCCATATGACCACAAGTTGTAAACTGTACCGGGGTGATCGAAAAGAAGCGTGGATATTGCACAGAAATTAGGAACAGGCGCTGTCGACTCTGCATGCTGAATATATCCGGGAGAGCCTGACCAACAGATGACTTATTACATGCCGAAATATTCGCGGCCTTCTGGAATACGATAAAAGTAGCGACGGGGGTAGATGTGGTACGAATCATGTGGGCAGAGACATAAATGATCACATCCTGGAGATAATATGTCATTATCCATCATGGATTCTCGATTACTGCCCACACCGGATGAAAGAGCAGTGCCTTGAATACGCCTTTGCCAGCTTCGATAGATAAGCTTTGCCCAAGATAGAGATCAGTAAAACCTAGCCACTATTATCACCGGCTCATTTATCTGTCGCACTCACCTCTCAAAGTGAGCTTTAATTTGTGCCAGCCGAGCAGAGTCCCTTCAATGTGCGACTTCCTTAAAAAGAGAACGATCAGCGGTGTTAATAGTGTATTTTTGGCTGCCCACCTCTGTCCACCCGGTACGTTTCTATTCCTTTCTCTGCAGTGTAGCATCGAATTCGAAATATATATACAGCCACGACCGCATTTTCATTTTATTTTATTTATAGCCGAGTTGCGACGCAGGTATGCTTTTAATAGCAACATAATCTCCGCGATATGCTGCACAAATCGTCTCAATATAGGTTCAAAGTCCCATGAAAAGCTCGTGTCTTCTCCACGTACCGGTTTTACATCAAAATGCACCCGGCCAGTGTTTGTGGAGAGCTGAAAAAGAATCGATATGAGGGCACATGACTTGTGATCAGAAGCACAATTAGTGAGACCTTGGATGTATGCGAGGATTCCATAGACACTATGAGGCTCTCAGAGACCCATGGTCAATAGGCTCAATAATTAAGAGCCCACGAACCTGGGAATATACAATGCCCTCTTAAGCGGGGCCGGCCTACAATCTTGTGCGAACAGACCTACCAATGCATAGAATGGAAGCAGTTAATACCCAGACTTGATTAATGGTATGTGTCTCGAACACATGATACATGAAAACGGAAAGCGCGCGCACAGCTCGCAATCTCGTGAACACTCTCGTATGACGAACGAAAGCCTGTAAAGAAGTGTCAAAAATTGTCACGGATCTCAAAGTCAGATGGTTTCGCCCAAAGAAACTAATTGGCAGGGCCCTTATATTAATGATCGGAAGCCCCAAGGAAAAAAAAAGTGATACCCAATTGGTAGCGGGAAGGCCAAAGGCAGCCTAGAAATTACGAAGTAGTTAATTAATTATTTCAGCCCGATTTTGAACACGACAATAAAGAAAGCACCCACTCTATATGCGCACGTAACTCTCCATCATGCGGAAAACAGTCGGCGATTGAGCTTAGCGTACAAACGGTGAGGCCCACCAAGATCGACTGATAGGTTGACAAGACGTCTGATAATTCTCCGTTCAAACAGGAAATCGTATGGTATTTACCTTGTATAGCGCTTATAGATAGGTAGTTACGCCCCTTCCCACTTCCTCGGATTTACGAGAAGGTAGGCATGAGAGCACCTTCCATGAAGTTAGAAAAAGTAAGCCATTCCAGAGCACGTACATGGCTTCTAGAGGGTAATAAGGCAGGGAAAAAAGCAGGCAAATCATTGCTTTAGGCAAGTGTGCTCGTAAGAACGAAGCTGGATCGGCTAAGCAGCCCCGAACCCGAACTTAAGCTGGGGACCTCGGGTGCCTAGAAGAAGATACCAATGTTGATCAAGATGTAGTTACTTGAAAATAGCCTTCTTCTTTATATAACTCTTATTTCAAGCGATGCTATGGGAAGACAGCGGCGCAGTACGAAACAAGCTAGCTGCAGAACAAAATCAAGCTCAGCACAGCCGGAAACAGCCGCTGGTCACTGTGTCGTGGCTCAGGCCCATTACAGTCAATTTACGAGTGAAGCGCTCCATACATAACTACCATGCCTTTATAACTCCCCTATATACTTGCCAACCTATTCCAACAAGTTCTTCCAAGCGAGTCCATTCCAATTGCCTTACAGTCTGCTTCCCCTCAAACCCATCCCCTTCACCAAACCGTGTCCAAGTACCAGTATGTGCAAGGCCGAATGGTATGTAACCCGTCTGAATATTTTATTTGTTTATCAACTCATACTATCTATGTATGACATTAGCATTGTTAGTAGCTCCTTTATCACCGAACAAGTATATTCGAAAACATTATTACTAGGGAGATTTCTACCGCGGATGCGGGTGCTATATACGACACTATTATACAGGAAAGACCACCGACTGCAACAGAACGGATTGCGCCAAAAGTCAGGCGCACATGCACAAAACGGCACCGAACTGTTATTGTGATCGGGTTTGTTCTTGCCTTGTGTATTGTAGCCACAACCAACTTACTGGCTCCCCATTGTAGAAGACTTATGATGACGACCGTCGGGTCCAGAATTATTTTCAGGTCAAGTGCGAGTATTGCATCGAGGAAGACCGCGAGCGACAACTAGCCAAAGCTGCTCACAAGCGTTCATACTACAAATGATCACCATGACTCAGAACGACCACGATTCCCCGTTTTAATGTGATTTCCCTTGGCCTTATAGCCTTGTATCGTGTTTTCACCGTACGACATGCGTCGTTATTCCAATTAGAGCAAATACTTTTAATGTGTAACCTTCCAACGCCTCCGCGAAGCATGTTTTTCAAATCACAATGATATAGGCCATTTGCTTTTGTTTTGTTGCTGATGACTGTGGCCTATCCTGTCTTAACTGTATTGCTGAATAACTGTAGCCCAGCTGTCAAAGACTGGGAAGCATGGGGCTGCGGCAGCCGGCCAAGGTTGTGCCACATGCCACACTTTGTCTGGTGCCACATCGGATGACCGAAGAGCTTCCATAGCAAGGCTCGTGCTCACATATGATACATAAAAGGTTCAGGAATGGAGAGCGCCAGGGGTCTATTAACTTCGGGTAAATTTGTGAGCCTGTCTGATGAACATGATTTATCCCCAGATTAAAGTTAAGGGCTTGCAAGCGAGAAACAGACATGGCGATATGGAAACCAGAAATGATAGATTACTTCTAACTTTTAGAAGGTGAATATTCCTAAGCTATTGAAATGAGTATGGCCCGGTGTCAGCAGTGTGATCGTTTGATTGAACAGATTGCAGGGAGTTTCAAGTCGACTAGTCCTTTTCCGGCGTGGAGAGATTCGTTCAGGCCAAGGAGACAAGCCCGATGATGTAGTAACCCATTCTCAGTGGCCTCCACGCCAAGACAAGAGCCCACAGATATCTGGCGAATCTGGCGGTGTTCCACAGATGTTGAGCCATATGGCTTATGAAGGGACATGCAGGACATGCGAGAACGAACCGGGCGCACCTTAAGAACAACGCTAAAAATTAACGTGGCCGACGAATACAATAGGCAGCGAAGAACAATGGTGGTGTGACTCGGCCTTTGTTGGCCGGTTTAGTTCAGCCACACAGTCCGTAGGGCTCGAGTTGTCGTTTCCGTCAGTTTTCGAGCCACAACCAGCTTTGCTATATAGTGGGCATCTGGTCGTGATTTAATGGTGATCACTCCCGTCCTTTGGACCTTCTTTGAATCGTTCCGCCGTCTCCTTGCTTCAATAGGCTCAACCCCCAAAAGTGCCGAGGCTCACCATCAGCCAATTAGCATACATTGACCCCTCAATCAGAATCCATTGTTAATTAATCATCATTGACATCAATATGTGCAAGAGCGAATGGTATGTAGAGGCGCCTTATAATTCGTTGGAAATAGTACGCTGAATAAACATTCTGCTAATTTCAGTTCCGTTGGTAGCCTTTCAGTCTCTGAAACCGCAGCGCTTACAGATGTATGAATTTCACCAGGGGGACTTTTATCGTGGATGCCAGCACTATGTTAAGCATCGTAATACGGGAAACATAACCGATTGTCAAGAAAGCAATTGTGTCAAGAGCGTAGCTCATGTCACCCACAGTAAAGTCAGTGATCCCAATGGTGAAGAATGTAAACGCCATTGTCGCCAAGTTTGTATTTTTTTCTCAACATGATTTCTATCTTGAAACGCGTATTTAGGACTATGTCGACGACCGCCTTGTTCGAAACTACCTTCGGTATAAATGTGGAAAATGCGATAGTGATCCACACAAGTGTCTCCGCACTCGTTTCCTGTCCTGATCGTACTCGGAATCCCTCTGCTGTGTCTTTCAACGGCGATGGATATATCACACTTTCGCTATCAGGTCAACTCACTACCCATAATGATGCCGTACATGGACGTTGTCACCATATAATGTTACACAGCCCATCTCAACATCCGGAGCCTAATTTACCTTCAATACCTCATGGAATATGCCCCATCATTTTTTTTCTTGCTGTATTATATCCGTTGCAAACTCTAAATAACCAATGCACGCCTTGTATCCACCACGTCACCAGTAATTACGAAAACATCAGCAAATGATGTTACTAATTTTCATCGATGAAGCTGATCCCAGGGATTCATGGAGCACTTTGGCTCCTTTAGCAGGCGTGAACAAATCTTAATAATATCCTCCAGTTGTAGGACGTTCAAACTCTAATTAATCGATGGATAGGTTTCAGAGTATCTACCAATAGTATTTTCACCCCTTATCGTCCTCCCCTAGTCCCCCTAACATATCAATATCATGTGGTCTCCTCGGAGTGCGGCACCGACTTACCGAGGCAGGACTGGAAGATCGCAGATGGTTGCATTTGGCACCATACTTGGACTCGTTTTGCCGGGAAAACACGAATCCGACAACCTCCGATACCGGCGCTCATTTTCCCACAAAAAATTCAATACCAATTGAAGTTTTCAAGCTGTGGCTAGCTAGCCGTTATCAGGAGAAGAGGTCAAGTCACTGCCTTTTTTTGACATGGTGGCATACACCCCCTATCTTATAGAGATTACTACACCAACGACACGGCTATCCGTCCCAACTTATCCTTCATTCAAAATTTTCTTCCGCCGCGTCTTATGGGCTGCCTCACACCTCCAGCACGCACCGGGGCTCTTGTCCTCGTGGCAGATGGTACGGCATTCGAACTTGATCCCGAGTCCTCCGAATCAAGCCTCCTGTGCTTCGCCTTCTTTGATGGAGGTTTTGGAGGTGATGAACTAGAGTCCGACTCGTCCTGATGCGGGGAACCTGCGGCTGATCCATTGACGCTTTCTTCTTCAATGTTTGCCTCCTTTTCACTATCTTGTGGAAATTTAGGCACGGCCCTTGTATCTTCGTCGGCGGACTCAGGCTCCGTGGCCGACCCATCAGACTCCATGGCCAAGGGTGGTGCCGCTCCTGCCTCTCCGGCCCCATTGTTGTCAGGTCTTTTATGCTTTTGCCGCGATGCCGGCGTCACATTTGGGTGAAGACTAGGGTTAGCCTCATGTGAGATGATTTCCGACTGTGGTGACGTTGCGTTATTAATGAACTAATGAATAGCCAGAAGACGTATCCAGAAAATGAAGAGCTTCCGGAAGGCTATGCTCTGATGCAACTATATTCATATATATGGGGATTTCGTACCTCAGGGTTGACTAGCCTATTCGAGGGCGGGAGGTCTATTTTGCTAGCTAGAACGTCGTGGGTTGTATTCATGGGCATTTCGATATCGACATCTTCAATCTCTTCAGCCTCATCAATAATGGCGGCTACCCACCGCGGAATTGGGCAGCTGAGACTATTAAATACAGCGAAAATAATACAACTTACGAACGTCGTCAGAGAAATTGAATAAAGCTGTCAGTCGTGCTAGTGTCATAGCGACGCGAGGTCGTGATATCGTTTGTCGGACATGAATATCTTCTGTGCGGCGACCCGCTTTTGCAACCTTATCAACGAGCTACAGTTATGGAAAGCAGTGCCCAAACTCGGTTTCAAGAATTATGCAATAGGATGTAAATATCCAAACGTACGGTTTGTAAATCTGCTGTCGAACATTCACTGACGGAATCAGCGGAAGTGAATGCGAGATTCGCCACACTCATAAGAGGAAAAATGAGATGTCTCGAGAGAACACGTGCACTTGTCTTGGGTCCGAGTAAATAGCACTCCCAACGCCATTTATGATCCAGATCTTGTAGTTCGATAGCCAGATCCTTTAGGTTTGCATCAATATCACGTCATTTTGCATTGTGGGGATTGGAAAATGAGATAATAAACCGCTTGATAAGATGAAAATAAATTACCGCGTCTCGGGAGTCTTGTATAGAAAATAAGGAGTCCTGTATCGGTTTCAGGGTATGCATGATAGAGAGTTTTCTGGCCACTTTTTCGCGCCATGCATTCTCTTGCTGGGTGTCAACGAAAGGTTCTAGGGTTCCGTTTAATAACCGCCAACGTCTTGCAAGTTGCTTTGTGTCGAGGGCTTTTTATTCAAGGTTCCAAGGTTCAACCCGGATGGCGGATATAGGTCAGAGGTATTTTGACTAACCTTCGAACCAGACATTCGCAGTGTCAGTAATTAATATAGAACAACGATATTCTGGGGAGCAATGGTATTTCTGTCGAGGCATAACGATAGATTTCAACAATCAGAAGAAGACACTTTTGACAATAAAGGGAAAGCGCCGACAAAAAGGTAGGGACGTGAGTTCGGGTTGTCAATCTTGACAAGCCATTCTTTGCTGGAGAAGTTCTTCGACTCAAGCTGGTGAGATAAGGGATATTAGATTAAAAACACGATTGGGAGTGCTGCTGGAAATTGCTCTGAGACTGACTTCCGTAAACGCCTCCATCTCCAATTTCTGAGGATCGTATGGGTTTAAGTGTGGTTTCGAACTCCGTCGCATACGTCAACTTCTCGAAGCGAGCACTAATTATGATACCCCATTTTACGTCTTATAACTTGATCACTTCCGAACTTTCCGAACTGATAAGTAGAAATAGATTGCTACCAACCCTGAAGAATAGATGTGTACTTCATTTGCCCGGGTGAATCCTGACCATAAGATGGATCGGTTGGTGGAATGCAAAGCTTGAAGTATCTGAGAAGGGTCATAACCTTCTCAGCGACTGATGTGGCACCGGCGGAGGACAAGATTATGACGACCGAGCTTCTATGCTCGCTTCTCATTATCTGTACGTACAATGTCACTGCTGGAATGATGGAAGTCACCACGAGATAGGCCCATCCCAAGCACAATACACGTATGTTCTACCTCGCTTATCTGGGCTTTGTATCGTCCTGCTGCGGGATATATTACCGAAATTTGATATGCGGAGATGAGCTCGAGCTTTGCTATCTTCGAAACAGGTACGTTCCGTGGCTAGTTGCATCGCTAGCGTATTGCAGCTTCTTTGACTTCCTCCATTGTATGCAGAAAGTAATATATCATTTTTTATTTTATTCCTGGAGGAACACCATGTGTCAAGATGATGTGTAATAAATCGGTACTGTGATAGCCGCGACGATGTCCCCCTGACCCTCACAAGTGCCAGAAATGGTTCGGGAACTGTGTACACCGAATTTTCAAGGCACTTCTATTTGAGTATTAAACGTTGGTTGAATTCGGGGTGAAACGTTCTTGCGGCAAAAATATGCAGGTTTCTTGGTGATTATCGATAAGGATCGCATGTCCTATTTGAGGCAGGCTTTCTTGGAACGGATCAGGCCCTAGGAAGCAATCTCCGTCGAACCCACTATGTCTAATTTAAAACCTGGGTGTTCTTGACTACCTTGGCAAGGGTTGTTTTATACGACAGCGTGGTACAACGGCTGAATGGTCCGATGTCAATGGTTCCCGTCATCTTTAAGCATTTGCTCCCAACCACGATAAGATAAACGGGGCGATGTTCAGTCAAGATGACCATACTTGTTAAGCCGATAACACGTCGAAGACAGATTGTGCAGCTTACGCGATCATACGTTTTGGGCTTCTTTTACGTGTTTGTCTAATCTAAAGTATGCAGTGGCATTAAATAGACCGGTCCGTTTACTCATGATACGAGTGGATCGGATGAGTCCAGCGTGAAGATGTAAGCTCCTCTTGGTGAGCTATTATTGTATCTCTCGAAATGAAAATGGATATGCCCGAGTCTGTCATAGGGTGACTAGCGAAGAGGAGTAGTCAATGGGGGTTTTCTGATGTGTCTTCTGGTCGACTCAGTGCCACATGTAGCCGGGTAATTTAAAGGCGACACCAGACAATACCAAGTGCAATAAATAGAGAATTAAATGATGCGTTCTTCAGTCGAAGCCGAGGCGGCCGACTAACAATGTAATCTACCCGCCATATTCCGAGTCCAGGGCCACCATCACCGAATCTAATACAATGGTCGATTAGGTATGGCGCCTTCTTGACGACTTATTATCCAAGTCGAATCAAGCTTGGACCGGTGTCGACCGGCTGTCCAAAGAGCGGATCTTATTATGCTTCCGTGTGACTCATTCTACCTCCCATTCTTTCCAAATCCCATAAAGGGAGGGCCTTCAGGCTGCTCCAATACTCCACCACAACCAATATCCCCATATCCCCAAGATCAGTGTTCAACAGCACGCACACTCGTACCCTTCTCTTTCACACTACCACCCACTTCGCATCCTAAATGTGTCGCCGTAATGTGTCAGTCTGCCGCTAGCATACTGTCCCCACGAGTTACTGACGTTTCCTCAACTGTGTCCAGAGAAGGTGTTCAGTATCGCAAATGTGGGGTGGGTTCATCACACTTTCTCATCCTTTCGTGATACTGACTCGCCCACAGCATTTCCGACGAACTGCCATTACCCACATCCTCGACTGTAACGACCCCTATTGTCGCAAGAGCTTCCAGCACGACGCCAATTGTAACTGTGCCAAAAACAGGTGTCGTGATGTACGTCGTGATATTACGCAGAGGCTGTTATTGGATTGCTTAATATCTCTCCCCTTACGTACAGGTCTGGGGCAAGGAACAAGTCAACGTTCTCAAAATAACCGACGACCCTTGTTCAGTCTGTCAATTCCCCCCACGCTCGTCCCTGCGTTGATACCCTTCGTCATGTCATATCACCCACCCAGCTTGTGGAATATCTTGGAGAGTAACTTGTATCGTTATGTGGAGAGAGACCCGTTGGTGCTACAACGTGGCAATGATTGAGCCTGGAGCGCTTCAAAGTAGTGGCTATGTTATCTTCCAATGTTGTTCTTAGACCCAATGGCTGTTCAGCCAACTCAGTTAACAAGCTTTTCATTTAATCGCACATGTCGCCATGCCTTGAATTGTGGCTTGATAGACCGTTTGATGAATCTGAGCAGCAAAAACATATATCCTAGGGATAGAAATCTTTGCCATATTGCGAAGTGTTTCAATATCAAATAACTGCCGCGTAAGGTACATTTGACAAGCTTCTGGTCGTTGCAACCGCAAGGAATCATTTCCCCAGCCCGGGCGGTTGATCCGAGATCACTCAGTCTGCCCTTAGACATCCAACAACACGAAGTCATAGGGAGCGTCCCAACATCATTGGTATCCACCACTCACATGATTACTTAAATGAAAGATACTTTGATGTCGGTGCGACGAGTGTGACAGGGTGATGGTCATTTGACGAAGCTGCGAGGCAAAATAGGATCGGTAACAAATCTCAGGAATACACTTCCAATCTGGCTGAATTAAGGAACGAAGTCAGACGGCCTCACGGTCCACTCTCGCGGGCACCTCAATATGCTCATTGCAACCAAAAGTTGACATATACGCCAATCGACTGACCTGCCCCCTTCTTGGAACTCCGCCAGGCGCTCGATAACTAGTTAACGTACGCCTGAGCCATGAGTATTTTTCTCGAGTCGGCGTCTCGTATTTTAAGTGCGTCTCCTTTATCGCGAAAGGCGCGAGATCCTAAGGAAGATGGGCCGATGTCCCTCCACAGGAGGCTTGAGGTGAAAGGGTGGAGGTAACGGCCAGTGGGATGGGTGATACAGCCTACATGGAAATATCTAAAACTGACTGATGAGAAGCATGATCAGCTCTGTTCGAGTGATGAGATTTTTCGAGGAAAAATATGCCTTACACTGATGTTGATGCACGGAACGTTGCCTTGATCGTTCTTGCTATGAATGGCATAGTTATCGAAGGACCCGTGCAGTGGACATGACACTATTATAGTGATTCCTGCTATACTACTCCACCTATCTTGGTATACGATGGCGTTAGATTCAAATCACTGCTTCCAGACTTGGTGATATGGCTGGATATCTGAGGACTTGCATAATGCCGACACATTTTGGGAGAATCTTGCCTCACTACTTGGTCAGTTAGACCACCTCTTGACCGACCCCAAACATAGTCAAGCAAAGCCTCCTAATACTGATTCGTCCCTGTGGCGTTCCATAATTTTCAAGCACAAACCATCTCTCAGAAGCAGTGTTTAAGTCCAGACAACCCTTCCCCTTATACTCTTCTACCCTTGTAAAAAGCCAAGAGAGAGAGAGAGAGAGAAAATTCCGTGAAGTACTAGTGTGCTTATGATGCACTATAGATGTGTTATGTATATGCAATGGCAACTATTCTGTGTAGAACAGAAAAAAAATTAAAACAGATGAACTACACTCCATTAAGGGAGTGACGGGATGTAAGACTTGACTAATGTACATAATTAAGGCATGCTTCATCCCTGAAATCTGAAGGGTTGCTGTATCAATCTTATGCTACACACTAAATAATAATTGGAAGGATTATTTATATTATTTGATAATAATTTTTACAATTTAATTTCGCAATAACTAAAATGAGGTTATCAGGATCGGTCGAAGTTCCACAAAAGGGAGGTCAGTCGATGGTCGGGAAGGCTAGCCAACATGACGTCACAGCTTTGATGTCTCGTGACCACTCACCTATGTGACCACTCATGCCGTATTTATTGGCGTTTTGGCGTGCGGGGGAACGTGATAGATAGATGGCCTCACGCCTTTTCCGCTAAAAAAAAAGTATAGAGTAAATTAAAATAGAGAGGAAGTCTGATGCTCATCTATTTTTTTTTAGTCCCATAAACGATGTGCATTGTATGCAAACAAAGACGAGACCCCGCCGGCACCGTGGGATTTTGCAATGCATAAATTGCAGGGTGAGCCAGATCAGATTTCTCGAAGCCATGTGTCCAAACGGCCCGCATGTGCCCTAGAAGCTAGGGAAGAGCAGATCCATGGCATATATATGAAAAGTCTTTCACGTGCGTGCACAGGCGAATACGACCACGCAAGGACGAACTAGTATTTTACCTCAGCTACACTTAGATGCGATCGTGCGCAGAAAGGCCCATGCGCGTGCGGCCAACCGCTTGGGAGTCGTCATGATATTATTGTAACAAGGCTACTCAATATGGGCGCATTCCCTTGGTTTCTAAGAGATGCGTCTAATCCTAAAACATGTTGAGAATATGGCCATGTTTCTCCGTAAAGGTGCGATCGACTTAGCAGCATGGCGTGCCGTGGCCAGCGCTGCTATACGCTCACTGCCAATAAAGGGCGTCTATTTAAAGTTGTGGACGAAGATACATACACCTGCAGTTTCCTTTGGCAACAAACTGATTCGTTCGGTCGATGACGGTCCTTATCCCGAAGCTTCTACCCGAGCCTTTGAGGTCCCAAAATACGGCGCTCACCACACTCCCCTTCAAGGCATCCCTCTTCTTTTCTCTCAGTGAGACATCACGGGGCATCGACGCTTTTTGAATGCCATGAGATGAAAAGTTAAACTAGCAGAAAAGGCTACCAGCCTTTAACAGAGGAAGCCGCGCTTAACCAATAAGCGTTGCAATTTCAAGTGTATCAAAAGACTGACTTCAAGTGCCGCCTCCTCCTCGGAAGCGACTTCAGTCCTAACTCATAGAAGCAGCAGGCGCTCGAAAAATTTGTCGCACCCCTTGAAAGACCTGCGATTCTTCGGCTTTCGCTCGTGATGTGGAACAGGCACTTCGCGTTCCGATTTTGCTGACGCCTGCAGGCATCATATGATGATTATTTTTAGAGAAAAATGGCCTGTGCAGCTGAGCAGCTTCAAAACCGACGAGCGTTTATCATGTACAACTGCGGGAGGCTGTGCAACTCCAGAGCCACGTGTATCTCCATATTCGTTACAGCCCTGAACTGATTTTTCGATCTGGCCCTAAGTTCCACTGCCAAATGGACCAGGGTGCACGGCCACTTCTATCTTCCTTTAGGGAGGTCTATGCATGCCATATGTACGCTTTCGAATGTTCTCAATGGGAAGATGCGTTTCTGTCGATCACATTGGATTTGTTTCTCCGTCTGCCCTAAATATATCACTTTTCCCCAGGAACTCGAGTTCAATTGCGCAGAATATCGGAATAAATATCACGAACTTTACACTCCATATACATCGTGACTTTGACTTCAACGTTTTTTGTTCTCCCCAATGGCGATAGATGCAATGTCGTCACTATGGAGATTGTCGCCGATCTTGAGAGCAAATCTATAACTAGGATGAATATATTGGTCTCCAAAGTCAGGCAATATTGTACCCGTTATCCTAGATCATCGGGGCGTGAAAGCACCTCAGAGGGGATAACGGGCAAATTTGTTAAAACAGATGTGTAAGGGTACTCTACCTCCATTTTGCCGCCAAGCCTAAGTTTTGGACAAATTTTGATGCTTTAGGCCTTGGTCACTGTTGCAGGCGACGGTGGGAAAAGGCCTCAAATCCACTGTTTCGTATAGTAATAAATGTGTGCCAGATCTCACGCTTACTAGGAGTACCGTGGCTTTTAGATAAAAGGTTAACCGCGGCTTCGTGATTTGACATCTAATCCTAATTTATTTTTTTTGCTACCCATTTCTCTGTTACAATGTAGCTTTCATCCACGTATAATATATTTTTCAGAACCTTAAGACAAAAAAATTGACAGCAGGGGGCAGAAAAATAATGATCGGCTGTCTATTGTCAAGCCAGTTCACTACTTAAGAGAGTAGCCAATTTAATTTTCGCTTGGTTACCGTGATTTCACATCGACGAGATTACTTCAAATATTCCGGGCATGGATCTTTTTCACCATCCTGTCTAGGCTTTTAATTCTCACTAAAAACTAAGGATTCAAAAATGCTGAAGCCGAGAGCCGAGCCGCCGAGACACGGCGGCATCATCACCTTTAGTTTCTTACGCAGCATGGATAGCACTTCCGCAGCACGAGATGTAAGTGCCGATTTTATTTTCATAGAGAGAGACGGGTTAGGACTAACTCTAGTACTAGGAGCAACCTCCTAAGAAAAAAAGACGCGTCGTGGCGCCTTTGTTCGAATCGGCGTTTGACACGATCGATTCCCCCTATAAACCGCGTCGGTCTGCAGAATCACGGAAGTCATTCACAGATGCTTTTCAAGACTTTGCTAGCACGTTTGACCGTTCCACGAAGACAGCATCAACTTCAAAATTAACTGACTCAACCGTTGGAACGATTCCCTCCTCGGTACAAGGCCTGGAAGATTCATCAGATTTTGTTAAGAGCAAGGAGAAGCGTTTGTCGGATACATTGTTGGATTTTGCTGCCGTATTTGATTTACCTACACCATCATTCAAACCGAAAGCTCGTTTGACCAAGCCTGTTTCTAAACTACACACCGAGCGTCCCAACGTATCATTTGAGTGTAAGGTAGATGAAGCATTTTTCGGTGGAGCAAGTACAGTTCCCCAATCGAATGGAACGAGCACTGTTCCCTGCACTCCTTTACGTCTCATCAAGCCACCGTTATTTAGGGAAGGCCTCGGCACAGAAACAACATCGTCAATGAAGACCATACCCTCGCATCCTTCAAAATACCAGGAGACTGTTTCCACGCCAGATGCGAAGGGAAAAGGCAGAGCAATGGTCACTTCCATGGCATCACACTTATTACACTTGCAAGACTCAGCGTCATCCCATACTCCAAAGACCACGTCCGGCCAGGAGAAGAAACTCGTTTCCCTTGCCCCTCCTGTTTTTCAAGCGGATTCTTCCGCACTCATCAACAGCGGTTCTCCAGCGATTGGAAATTCCGCAGTTTCTGTCACCCAAAGGGCGGCTATTTTGACTCATTCGGTCATCGAACAATTCAAGAATGAAACCGCGAATATTGAACTCTCAAAGTTTGCCCGTGGCTTGTATGTCAGTCCGCAGAAAATGAACAAAGAATATGGCCAGAAATTTCTCAGGTGTGTTGAATATTGACTTTAACGAGTTCTCGTAAAAAATATTTTTATTATTAAGAGGAGGACTGGCTGAACGTGCTCAACATCTCCTTTCACGAGCCCACACTAGTTTTACGTTATGGCAAGCTGGAATTCAAAAACAACTAGAAGGATCTTACCAACCCAAAGAAGACCTGCGCCTCCGCATTTTATCCGTACTGGGCTACACGAGACAACTAGGAAAGCATGCGAGTCTTCCACGAAACGCAGTCACGAGATGCAGGGAAATCCCGGGGGATATCTCGGAAGAGGAGACACAACCTCAAGAAGGAACTGTCGTATTTCTATTTGCAATGCACGAGAAGGTGAGCTCAGCGGCGAATTTTGGAGAGGGGAAGGATGTGTGTGTGTGGAGACCCTGGCAAGAGATTGATATGCCAGACTCTTGTGATCGTTTCATATTGCCCCCTATAGAAATGAGGAGTCCCCCTGACTCCCAAAGCTTGGGTGGGAGGAGGACAGCATTGCTGTGCTCGCGATTTCTTGTGCTGGATTAAATTAAAAGCGTTTCTGTGTGTACTCCCTAGTAGCTGTTGTACTTTAGAATGTATTCTGACATATTCTCTGTCAAGTTAAGGCACTTTCAGCTCCCATTTAAGAGTTTTCAAGGTTTGACTACTTTATATACGTCAAGACGTTCTCCCATTTTGCCCCCTTTCACTCATGGTGCAGGACGGACACGGCGTCCCTTATTAGCGTTGTAAGGGGGAAGAACAGACGCGACCCCTATTCCTTGACAGATTTTGTCATTGCAGCCGGATGCTGCTACAGGTGACTGTTCTCGATTCGTAGAGTCAACACGCGACTTGTCAATAATATTAAGCAACGCCATGTGGCATTCGCTGGACGCTCTCGGTAACAAGCAGTTACGAGGAATAGAAGTTATTTTTATTTTGTAAAAGAAAGTGGGGGTCAAAATAACTTCGCGTCCCTCCTAATAACTCATAATAGTATTTGCAACTAATGTATATTAGCATTTTTTGATCTGATATTCTGTTGGATAATAAGCACTGATTCATAAGATAAGGGATTTCTTGGACAGAGACTTGGACGAGCGCCTTTAGGTTTCTTCTTGGTGATACGCTTCGCTTGGGATATTCGCTTGACATAATTCAGTCGGGCTTGAGTGGAGTCGCATGAGAGATAATTAGATAGCCAGAAGGTTGCATTGGAGACCGCGTATTATGCATCGCCAATTGTTTTGGTGATTGTCTGCTCGCCATATCTCCTATTCTTGATTATTGTTGTTCTTACGCCCTATTACTCCTCCTGGTCTTTAACCATTGCAGGACGGATATCAGTACGATGTCCGAGCCTGTCATCTCGCAAGCAATTATCAATGGCCAATACCTTAGTGGTAAGGCAATTCACACGTCTAAGCTTTGTTGCACAGACATTGACTCTGTGTGTGTGTAATTTTTTTTTTTTCTTTCAACTATTAGTTGCTGGATTCATTGTGCTGTTCTGGGACCATTTATTGACTTTAAATAGGGAGAAACAGTACATCTGGTCGTCTCGACAAACTGTGATGAAATGGGCATTCTTGATAAATCGATATCTGACTCTAGTTACGCTGTTTATTGATGTACACGGTACGTTCGTTATACGGACTTCATATACGGGATTCGTTTAGAACGTATCCTAGTGTATAGTAGTGGTGTTATCCAAAGGGGTTTGTCGCTCGGTGTAAGTAAATTCAATGTATAGAGTGTGTGGCGTCTTGACCGACTTGGATCCGTTACCATTTTGATCCTGAACAGCTGTGAGTAACTGATAGAATCTCGTTTTTCTTTTGACTTCGTAGCTTACGCAAAACTTTAGCTGTCAAACATGGACAGCATTTTTCACAGCCGTTGGCATAATTTCCCTGCTTTTACAGGACCGTAAGTACTCTTTACTTATCATTCGGCCCATTTGATACAAGCTAATATCTTATGCTTTAGTATTTGTACTATTAAAGATGTGGCTATTATGGGAGAAACGCGGAATGGTGATGATGTGCTCAGCACTTCTGTTTATTCTGATCGCAGGTGGGGAACTCTCAGTGACAGCAGTCAATCTTCACTCTGTCTGGTGTAAGCATATTTTCTAGAATCGAAGAGGATGGTTCCGACTCTCATATCAATCTCTTATACGTAGTTTCTATCCAATATGTCGACCACCTCGGATGCGCATTGCACGAAAAACCCAAATTGTTAGCGGCGCTATGGATACTGAGCGTTTGTATCTCGTTGGTCATGCTATCGATAGCAGCCGCTCACGCAACTATTCAGGCCACATTTGATGTTCTCATATTTGTTATGGTATGCGTTAATGCGCTGACACGTCGTCGTGGGTCCCATACCAGTCTCACTCGGACTCTTCTCAAAGATGGTTTTATATTAACCATTGTACGTAAAAGATTTTCTTGACATTTCCAATGGTGACAGCAATTAACAGAACGTATAGATTCTTGGTGGTATGTTTTAAATTTATCACGCAAATAATGATTTTTGAGCTAGTGTCCAGTTTTGGAATTGGTTAACTTATACTTGATACTTACGGGACCGGTAAGGAACCATGCTCCACCTAAGTTCGTTAGAAGAGGCCTCAGCGAGTAATAACTTACAGGCATCTCGTGTGCTAGTTGGGATCAAGTGAGATTTTTTCTCAACTTTAGATATCATAATGATTCACAGCATAATATACATAGCTTCTTCTGGGCACTGGTCACTACATTGGTCTCGAGAATGATTATAAACCAACGTGAAGCACAACAAACTATGGAACAAGAGACAAATGCAAACCTTATCCATTTGGTTAATAGAAGGGGTGAAATCTAGCGACAAAGATGGCATACATTTAAATGGGCAAAACTTCATTAGACTTCATGTACAGTACTGTCTCGATTCCTTACTCTTCTAATCTTGTAGATCAAACATGGATGCGTCGTCACGGCAGTCGGCAAGTTGTGTGATGATGAGCTTCTGTCATGGAGCAAGACTCACTGAAAGAAGTCTTAATCGTTGAATAATATTGCATGAAATATTGATGACACAAAAAATACTGAGAAGGCATTTAAAATGGCGTTCCATAATTGCATAGACAGTGATGATGGAATGGAATACGACAGTGATGGTAATATGAAATGCCTATATTAAACAAACCCATTAACATCATCAAAACCAAATTCTTCTAGAAATGCCGCGTCTGGTGAACAAAGACAAACATGGACAAGTCTTTGCCTCAATCACATGGCGGCCCATCACGTCGAACATCCCATGGTTTTTCTGGATCAACATTATCAGGATAGCGAGTGTCGTACATCCCATGGTCTCTCTGGATCGACTTTATCAGGAAAGCGAGCAATATCGGCTAAATATTGTGCTGAGGGAGGCAAATGGAAATATCTCCCCTTCGATGTGTCTGACTTTTGTCGGAAATGGCGAGAAGTGCTGGAACTGGATCCAGTGCCCGTATGGCTAAGAGACGTTGCACGTTTTCGGGACGGCTTTGGGATTTTGTCTTTGGAACGGGTTCGTTTTTTACGTGAGGGCTTGGGCTCATCATTCGTAATGATGACAGACCCCCTGAGGTCGGCTAGATCGAGTTCAAGCTGATCTAGCGGTGGTCGTTGTGCGGCCGGCATCATAACAGCCTCCGCGGTATGACGTCGTGTTGTGCGAGGATGACTATTTGTTGAAGTGGGCTCTTCATCTGTGCGACTCGGTTCGATTGAGTGTGGGGCATCCGGGTGATGATGGGGGACTACGCTCTCGAAGGGGAAGGGGAACTGTGGTGTGCGTCTCGGCCAAAAGTTGCGACTTACCGCGTAGTTAGTTGCAGACCCTTGCATTTCTGGCTCTGTGAGGTCTACCCTGGCGCCGGTGGTGGGCCGAATTACGTTACGATATCGCCATCTCCAGAAAGCCCATACACCGGTGCATATAAGGGCCAGAAGAGCGAAACTACCAAGAACGGCAGCTGCAATAGTACCTGGGGGCGTGCTGCTGCGAGTAGAGATTGATAGTGAAACGACGGCCGTGGGGCTGCTTGTGGGGCTGACAATGGTCGAGGATGGAGGTTGAAATAGAAGGGAAGATGGTAGCAAATCACCATCAATGCTTAATTCTGCCTGTGAAATGTTCCTGATGGGAAGTCATTTTGTAACAATATATTGAGTGAACGAGGGCCGGATCCTCACCAGTGATCTGACATGTTTTGGGGCATGACGTGCGCCCACAATGGAATAAAATCTGATTGGATCGAGGACGATAACCTTGAAGAGACCGACGATACTATTGAAAATTGCATGTGGTAAAGAAGGGTAAACCTACGGTGTTGTTCCATTTTGATTGGGACAGCCGGAATTTTCAAAGAAAGCTGCATAACTCAACTCTATTGTGGAGTCAATTCCCTAATTTTATGCCGTAATAGTAAACACCAGAGGACCTGAGTGTCATATTTCGTACACGAACCGAAACGTTATGCCCATTTTGGCATACCCAGCAAGCAGATAACAGCTGGCAGAAACATATATTACAACGGGATTCTGGATATTATAAAGGAGACTTTACCGCATATGTAGCGACATTACAGCAGCAGTTGTTGTTCGATGTTGCTTGGGGAGAGCATACAAATTTGTCCGGTATGATGGAGCTATCTCCCAGATGGACGAGGCAAAGTGCACTAAGGCCCTGCAGAACATCGCCTGAGGAAAGAAAGTGTCAGCGACATCCAACCACAATGTGTTAGATAGACTTGCATTGGTTAAACCCGCTCTTGTTGACCGCCCACGGAATGATTGTGGGGTCACACCTTGTGTTACTATCAAGTTTCTCATGACGACTATGACCGTCAAGAAGGAAACCCCTTGGGCTCATGTAGCTGTAGGCTGTAGTTTATGAGAATAAATGAGCAAATTTCGAAATTAAGAGATTATCGGGGTGATACAAGACAGCTTCTCACAGACTCAGTCGATGAGTTGATATCTCTCATTCAATTACATCTAAACTTATCGAGTCTCCAGCAGGGCCCGCGGAGTCCGAACTTGAGCCGGAATTTCGAAGGGGAAGAAGCGAACTGTTGCTGATTGAGGTTACTTTGGCTATTTTCAACTTTGTGCCTGATCAACTCAACTGCATTAGCTTCCAACTTAAAACCGTTCCAATTCTTAATCACTGAAAGAGAAAAATTCACTAAGAGCGGGCTTTGGTGAGCTAAATATATTGAATATTACTTGTAGCACCTACGTCGCGCATGTTGAGCGCGCTTTTGAGGCACCGTACGGTCCATCATGCCGTTTCAAGTCGGCTTGATATAGTATGGTTTTCTCTAGCAATGCCAGGTCTGGCACTGGTTGGCGCTGAATAATTCATCGCCATCAATTACAGTGCTATGTATAGATCAGTAGAATCGCTGTGCAAAACCTAACAGTGCCGCAACATGAAACAACTTTGCCGTGGCACATGACGACTTCCGATGAACCTTCGGCCACTCCAACAGGATCCGATTAGCTCCATCGAACCCTTTTGGCCGCTATAAAATAACAAATTTGCTAAAAGTTTGATTATGTGCTCAACCCCTAGGCCGTTTTGCCTTCATCTAAGGATAAAGGGTTGTCTAAATATTACTACAGGAAAATTAGAATAATTCCCACTCCCGCATTCTAGTGCACAGCCATACACATCTTATGTACTCCCCACTGACCCAAATGCCTTTCTAATACATTATTTTTATCTCGTTTTGTTACTCACACTTAACTACATGTTCTTAAGGTGTCAAGGACAAAGGGGAACTAAGTGGAAGACTGGGAGGTCTGTACATACTTAGCTGGGGGTCCAGTTCTAAGACAAGTGGCTTTAACTTATGTGTTGTGCTTTTGCATGGACTGTCTGGGTGTTCCAGTATTTCAGAAACAAGCAAGAAGTATGTTCAAACAAAGTAATCAACACTTAGCTGATAACTGGAGGGCTGGAGTCTAAGGTTGATGACAATTAGAGCCTCAGACTTGTTGAAGGCTGGAGTGTTACAACCATGTTGCAACCTGACGGTCCCTGAGGTTGTTGCCACCTATTGACATTTCAAGTTATCGTTCAAGTCATCACATCGGAAACTGTCGGTCTCCCGATGCTGATGTATGCTTTTGTGGTGATCAAACTCTGTTTATGCCCCCATCAAAATATACTCGTACTATCTGGTTAAACTCTGATATGTCCCTTTTTATTATGATGATCCATTCTATTCTATGTTTCACATATGTCTATATACTTGTAACCCTCGGACTATTTCCTTTTCTCGTAATCCCGCTCTCAGTTATTTCACAGCCTCTGAACAAATCGTAACCTTCCCATTCCTAGTCAAGCTTATTGTCAATAATGTTTTCCACTCTTCTCCTAGTTAGTATTTTCTAGACGCCGAATACTTGTATATGAACCCACTGTAGTTGTAGTTACTAGGCAATCAGAATATCGACTCAGAATACCCTCATACATCTCTAGAAGTCTCATACTAAGTATTCCACCCTCCACCTTCACGTGTGCTTGCCCACTCTCGGTCCCTGACCCCTTGGCCCATGTCACGAATCAAATTTTACTCAATAAAGTCAAATAACTGTTCCAAAGTTTGATTCATGCGTTCAGTTTGGCCGTCGTCTTCTGGGTGATAGCCTGAAGTGAAGTGTAATTTCATGTCTAGTGCTTTTCTGAGTGACCTAAAGAAATGAGAGACAAACTCGGATCCGTGATCAGATGTGACATGTGATGGAGCACTGTGCTTGGAAAATACATGGGTGATGAATAATTCAGCTAACTGTACAGATGTTATTGTGTCATATGTTGGAATGAAAATACTTTGCTTTGTGAGCCAATCCACAACAACTAGGATTGCTGTATGACCTTCGGATGCCGGTAGGTGCTCGATGAAATCCATAGAAATCAAGTTCCAGGGTTTTTCCAGTATCAGCAATTGTTTGTGTAGGCCATATGGTTTGTGTCACTGTGATTTAGAGTATAAACACATTGTACAATATTTGCAATAGTGCTTAACGAAATCTCGGATGCTGGGCCATGTATATTCTCTTCTAATGAGCAAAAGGGTTTTATTTATGTTAACTTTTCAGAGAAATATGACCAGATCCTGAGAGGATGAGTGCAGTACAGTCTGAGTGATATTGTAGGGTTATAAATGCATAGGGGGGTCTCATGTGTAACTACAGGGATTATATACTCAGAACAAGAGCAGTAATGAATGTGGGTAATAATGACCCCAGTCACTATATGACTCTGACTGCTCACTTTACCCAAAAATCTAACATCTTGTTGACCTGTTTCATCTTTTTGTCTTGCCATATTAGTAGTCCAATAATCATTCAGTCTATATAGTCTCAGATCTGTTTGAAGTTGGACCTGATGTTACAACTGTGTCACAACCTGACAGTCCCCGAGGTTATCGCCGCCTATTGACGTTTCAAGTTAGCATTCAAGTCATCGCATCAGAAACTGTCGGACTCCTGACACTGACATATGCTTTTGCAGTGATCAAACTCCATTTACGCCCCCATCATAATATACTCATACTATCTGGTTAAACTCTGATACATCCCTTTTTATTATGATGATCTGTTCTACTCTATGTTTCACATATGTCTATATATACTTGTAACCCTCGGACTATTTCCTTTTCTTATAATCCTGCTCTCAGTTATTTCACGGCCTCCAAACTAATCGTAACCTTCCCATTCCTAGTCAAGCTTATTTGTCAATAATGTTTTCTGCTCTTCTCCTAGTTAGTATTTTCTAGATGCCAAATATTTGTATATGGACCCGCTGTAGTTGTAGTTACTAGGCAATCAGAATATCGACTCAGAATACCCTCATACATCTCTAGAAATCACATACTAAGTATTTCCACCCTCTGCCTTCGCATGTGCTTGCCCACTCTCGGTCCCGACCCCTTGGCCTGACACTCAACTTATCCTTCAGTCCCAATCAGTAACTCGCTGAGAGGTACTCGTCAGGACTGATTGGGGTATTGTCTTGACCGTCACAGATGGGCTTTAACTACTAGTGCAATCAGAGTTTCGAACTATACTAGTCGAAACTCAAACCATTCTCTCAATCTGTGTGGACTACATCCACACTACTCTGCTATTTGACTCTCTCATTATTCTCTTTGACACTCAAGTAGTCATTCAGAATCGTACTTTACAGTCAATTCTCCTTTATTCGTTTCAGCTCTCTATTCTACTTTAGATAGCTAATTCACTCGACCATATTGAACTAAACAGTTAATACGTGTTTGGTCTGTATTAGACTTAGATAGTCAATACATTGTTGTGTCATACCTAAATGGTCAATATTCTTTGTATATAGAATGGTTAGAACTTCCACCACTCTTCACAGCTTGCAATACAATGTACTCTAACACACCCACTTTGCAAGTCATTGAGATGTGCAGTAAGTCCATACACACAAAAAATGAGAAATAAACAATTTGGACACACAAAACAATATTGTGCCTACTCAACACAAAATTCATCCAAAAATTGACACAAAAACCCACTGCACCCACTAGACACAGAATCCACTCAAAATTTTTGAGAAACCCACTGTGCCCCACTAGATGCAATATCTGTCTGGTACATTTGGCATTGAACTGAACCTCAGAGCATCCTTGCTCCTAGAACGCATTCCCCCAACCTCCCAGATTACAAAAAAATGCCAGACCTTGGAGCCCTGCTCGCAACTTCTAGTCCACGTGATGATTTCAAAGGTGCAAAACATAAGCACTCTTCCCTGTGCTATCAGTAGGGATCTCCAGGTTTTCGGTAGGTAATCCACTTGAAGACGAACCAACTGGCCTCGGCATGGGACAAAAACGTACAATGTGACCTTCACCATTGCACCTATAGCAATTCTTTGGCTGTTGCACAGTTGGTGAGTCAATTTTCATTTTCATGGCAATCTGATTCTCATTTTCTTTTTGCCCTTTTAGATGGCTTTCTTCTTCTACTAGTGCTGCAGAAATTTCTTCAATGGTAAGTAATCCCATGCACTGCATAAGAGCAGTTGCTACTACACTAAATTCCAGAGCCAAACAATAGATGAGGACATCCAGCACATCCTCATCATGTAACTCAACTCCAATCGCTCAAAGCTGTGAAGCAAGTGTCAAAATACCATGGACATATTCCATCACTGGTTTTTTGACATCATGCTGGTACATATAGAGCTGGCATTTCAATGAAATCCAATTGGCCCGATTATTTTCCTGATAGATTTTTGCAAGTACTTGCCATGCCTCTGGTCCAGTAATGCAATCCTGAATATATGATTGTTGGCTTGATGTGATTGTGAGTCCAATTGCTGTGTATGTAACCATCCTCCAAATGCTTTTCCCATTCCAAATACTCCTTGCTATTCTCATCTTTAGGTGCCTTTGCTCCACCACTAACAACACTCCATGATCCAGCATGTCGTAAAACCATTGACAGTGAAAACTTCCATTCATGGTAGTTATCACCCGAGAGTTTTGGGATGCTTGCAAGTAAGGTGTTGATGTTGGACATAGGATAATGAGATAGTATTAATGTGACTCTTTAAAGCAATGGGGCCCATAACCTGTATGATGTTGATGGTATAGTGAAAATGGACAAAGTGTATTTACAATGACTAAGCTACTGTAAAGTATGAAATAGCTGAGTGTTGAGATGCATCAACAGCTTGCAATACAATGTACTCTAACAGATATATACTTTCAGAATGAAATAAGAAATATTGGTAATATAATATATATTAGTAAAGGTTCCCGACGACTCCATCACATTCCAGTGTAACAAGTCAGCGGCTCACTAATGCTATGTTGTGGGGCCGGCAACTCGATATCCCGTATCCAGAAATATTAGTAATTAGTTAATATTTATTTAGTATAAAAGGTCTGATAATCATCACAAATAATAATATATTATCATCTTTTGACTACAGGTTATGGGCCCCAGCTGTTAAGAACTGGAAACTGACTAATGTCGGTGGCCGACAGGGACCGATCGGAAGGACTTGGCTTCAGCTTATGGGCTGCGCCCTCGCAAATATCCGCAGGATGTCCTTAAATTTCGGGCGGGCGAAGACTAGTCCTAGTGAGTACCTTTCGGCGTGATACCGATCGGAATCGAAGGACAAGTCGAGCGTCGGGCCAAGGGGTCGGGGCCGGGAGTGGGCGAGCGCACGCGAAGGCGGATGGGGGAAGTCTTAGTATGAGACTGATACAGGTGTATGAGGGTATTCTGAGTCGATATTCTGATTGTCTAGTAACTACAATTACAGCGGGTTCATATACAAGTAACAGGCGTCTGGAAAATACTAATGGGGAGAAGGGCGGAACACGGTATTAACAATAAGCTTGACTAGGAACGGGAAGTTTATGATTAGTTCGGAGGCCGATGATAACCGAGAGCGGAATTACGATAAAAGGAAATGGTTCGAGGACTACAAATATAGATAGACATATGCGAAACATAAGATTGAACGGATCAACATAATAAAGGGGACGTATCAAAGTTTGACCAGACAATACGAGTTATTTGACGTGGGCGTAAATGGAGTTTGATCTTCGCGAAACATTCGTCAGCTTCGGGGCCGATGGTTTCCGAGGGGACGACTTGAAACGTTGACAAGTGGCGTTAACCTCGGGGCCGATAGGGTTGCGACACGGTCGTAACACCAGCCAAAACTAGAACAAGTATATACATACCTCAAATCTAGAACTCGACGCTCATATCTTTACACTGGAAATTCTAATCAAATAATAATTACCTACAATGTCGCTTAACCAATCAAACTTGTTATATAGGATTGACCCCTTAAATGGGGACAATTATTTTGCGTGGAAACAGAAACTCAAGTGGATCTTAATAGATCAAGGTCTATGGGTGTATGTGGACAGATCAACTGGAGAGCCAATGCTGGCAGACCCTAAGAATATAACAGAAGAAGAACGGCAGGCAATTATGGATTGGAAACGGAAAGATCAACAGGCTTATGTGGCAATTTGCTTACGCATAGGTGATAATTACTTGGTATATACAGGAGGATTAATTACCACACTTGATGTTTGGCGAACACTATCAAACATATTCGAGGTGAAAGGCCCCATTGGTATAATTAACAAGCGCCGAGAATTCTTCAAAACGTTTGCCAAAGAAGGCACTGACATGGAGCTACACATATGAAAGCTCAGAACTCTACAACAAGAGCTACATAGTCATGGAGAATATATTTCTGATAAAGACTTCACAAATACTCTACTTACTTCCCTACCAGACTCTTGGTCAACATTCATCACCACTGTAAACACGGGAATTGAACTGCTTACATCAGATTCATTAATTTCCAGAATCCTAGATCGCGGAAATTAACTACAGAGAAATCAACTGCACTTAAGGCACAAGAAGTGAAAACTACCAAGAAGAAGCACTATACAGGTGCTGTCAAGGGAAAGTGCCGAAATTGTGGAGGAAAGGGACACTACCAAGCAGATTGCTGGGAAAAAGGTGGTGGAAAGGAGGGCCAAGCACCAAAATGGTGGAAACCCAGAAAAGACAAAGAACAAGCCAACCAGACGAATGAAAACAGCAAAGACTTTGCATTTGTCTCCAACAAATTGGCAGAGATTACGTCAGCAGATTGGCTCGCAGATTCTGCCGCAATGACCCACATTGCCAGGAACCGGCAAGACTTTATTAATTACATAGCCGAAACATCATCTATTGAAGGGGTTGCCCCAGGATCAGTCCTCAAGACCTTGGGACGAGGAACTGTCAAGTTACAGTTCAAAAACAACAATAAATGCTATTCTGTTGAACTAAGGGACGTTAAACATGCCCCAGATGCACCAAACAATCTACTAAGTATTGGGCATTTAACGGATAATGGACATGAGGCTCTATTTACATCATCGGGTGTCAAATTCAAGTCGCCTAATGGTACTATATTTGGAGAAGGCCAAAACGTCAGGCACATGTACCAAATAAAGGCACAAATCAATATGAGTGCCAAACCAAGCGAGTTTGCCGCGATTGCTAAAACGTGCACTTGGGACAAATGGTATAGGATACTTGGCCATATCAGTATTGGAGTGGTCAAATTATTAAAGAAAAATAAACTAGTTACAGGACTACAGGTGGACGAAACACAAGAATTTACTCAATGCAAGGCTTGCATACAAGGAAATGCACATGTGGAGCCATTTCCAAAACAGGCTGAAGATTCTGTAAGCGAGATAGGTGAGTTAACTGTATCCGATGTATGGGGACCAGCTGCAACCGAAGGACCAAATCATGAAAAGTATTTTTACTCATTCACGGATATTAAAACAAGGCACAGCATTTTATTCATGGACACATCAAAGAACCAGGCCCTGAAACACTTCAGAACATACAAGGCATTTGTTGAAAATCAAATAAACAGAAAGTTAAAGTGTATCAGGACAGACAATGGTGGTGAATACACAAGCAAATTATTCAAAGACTTCTGTACAGAGGAGGGGATAATTACAGAAAACACAGCGCCTTATTCCCCTGCCCAAAATGGGATAGCCGAACGATTAAATCGCACAATAGTCGAACATGCGAGGGCCATGATATATGCAAAGGATTTACCAAAAACCTTATGGCCAGAAGCCATTTCATATGCATGCTTTATCAAGAACCGATCACCTACCTGAGCTCTTGGAGCTGACATAACCCCCCATGAAGCGTTTTTCGGTAAGAAACCAGATGTGTCATGATTAGAAGAATTCAGGACCAAATGTTGGGTAATGGTACCTGATGAACAGCAATCAAAATTGGATTCCAAAGTGGAAGAGCATATATTCATAGGAATATCTGAGAACGCTAAAGCCTGGAAGTACTATAACACAAAAACTAAGTGTGTTCAAACTTCTAGAAATATTACATTTGATATTACAGACACTAAACTATACCCAATACCTGGAGAAAATGAGGGCAAAGAAATAACTACTGTCCCACTTGAGGGGGAGAGTTTCAATGCCAAGTGAGCCAGTAGTACAGTCGTCACACCAAATACATCAATTGCACCCACAGAGGCCTACATTGAAGAAGTCCCATCACAACTGGACATTCAGCCACAAGAAGCATGGCATAGTTCAAGAATTAATAATAGTACCCTTACCAGACTATCAGATGCTTAATAACCCAAATGCCTGGCCAAAATCAAGGTTTACAGATAAAGTAATGGTGACGTGAGAAATTGTGACTCCTCCTGAGGATTACAAAGAGGCAATTTCCCAAAATGACTCACCAATATGGATTGCCGCTATGGAAACAGAAATAGAACAGCACCGACAAATTGGTACCTGGAAATTAATTGATTTACCACCCGGCAGGATGGCAATAGGATGCCATTGGGTATATGCTACCAAAACAAGCCCGGAAGGGAAATTTGAAAAGGTGAAAGACCACTTAGTTGCACAAGGTTTCACACAGTGTCCTGGAATGGACTACTATGAAATAACTTCACCAGTACTCAAATTTGCGTCACTCAGAGCACTAATTGCTTTAGGGACAGCACTAAATTGGGAAATAGAATTAATGGACATCAAAGGCACATATTTGAACTCTATTCTGGAAGAGGAAATCTATATGAAACAGCCAGATGGGTTTAATGATGGAACTGACAGAGTACTCAAATTATATAGGGCACTTTATGGACTCAAACAGGCAGGCCGCGCTTGGCATCATTGCCTAAAGAAGACATTACTCGATTTAGGCTACATCCAAAGTGCCGCTGATGAATGTATATTCATTAGAATCAATGGACCAAACATTGAGGTCATTGCAGCCTATGTAGATGACCTAGGATTATTTGCAAATACGCAAGACGGCATGGCAAGGATTAAACAAGAATTAAATAATAATTTCACTATGACCGACTTAGGGGACATGAAAAAAATACTAGGAATACAAATACAAAGGGATTGCGAAATTGGAACACTCAAAATATCGCAAGGCACATATATTGACGTCATCCTATCCCGATTCCAAATGCAGAATGCAAATCCAGTATCTACACCCCTTAATAAATTGACAAAGTTAACCGTGCCGGTACCAGATCCCAAACACAAACTGGTTATCAATGAACCTTATGCAAAGGCAGTCGGATCACTCATGTATGCGGCACTGGGAACTCGGCCCGATATAGCATTTGCCATTCAACATTTAAGCCAATTTACAAACTTCTATTCAAATGAACATTGGACGGCTATTAAACATGTCTTAAGGTACCTTAAGGGGACCAAAGATGATGGCATTACTTATAAATCAAGCAGTCAAATCGAAATAGAAATCTATGTCGATTCAGATTATGCAAATCGGGATGATGCGCTATCAATTGGCAGTTACGTTGTATTAATTAACGGAGGATGTGTCACTTGGAGCTCAAAGAAGCAGCGAACCGTTGCATTATCTACAATTGAGGCCGAATATATTGCCTTAACTGAAGGAGCCAAAGAATTGACTTGGTTGCGGAAATTACTTATCAAAAATGATCCAACTACTATGAAATCAGATAATCTAGGTGTGATTTCACTTGCCCATGATGCAACATTCCATGCACGCACAAAGCACATCAAAGTTGTTTATCACTTCATTCACGAAAAGGTGGTCTCTAACGAGGCATCACTTACATACGTTCAGTCAAAGGAAAACCCGGCGGATATTATGATGAAAGGGCTGGACTTAAACCAGCATAACTATTTAAAAAGAAAATTAGGATTTTAATAACGGGAGTATCTCATTAGGGGGAGTATTGGTAATATAATATATATTAGTAAAGGTTCCGGACGACTCCATCACATTCCAGTGTAACAAGTCAGTGGCTCACTAATGCTATGTTGTGGGGCCGGCAACTCGATATCCCATATCTGGAAATATTAGTAATTAGTTAATATTTATTTAGTATAAAAGGTCTGATAATCATCACAAATAATAATATATTATCATCTTTTGACTACAAGAAATACATACTTGAAGCTGGGAGCAAGACAGGGTCAATCATCTAACTTGAGAAACAGCATATCAGCTGTGAGCTGTGAGAGGTGTAGGAAGTGGGACCAAAGTGCCTCGAACAATGCTTACCAACAACAAACAAACCAAACACAGCGACACGTCTCGGCAACTTGGCGTTTGATCGCATCAGGAACCGGTGTTTCGGCAAAGCCTTCGTATGGGGGATTTAAGAACATACTCTAAAAACCGACGTTTTAGCCTGACTTAGAGCAATGATGACTGTACAAGCGGAACCGAGACCCCCAAAACCAGACCACTACTCAGTCATCCCACCATCTGGCTGCTTATGAAAAGTACCATTCTGATTGAGTGATATATATGTCATCATGAAATAGCCGTTTTGCCATATAGAATACTATGGTTTATATTCTGGCTTGGAACAGAAAGCTTATCATAGGGGTTTAGATGCAGGAATATGCTCCGTTATCACTTTCGAGCGGCACCGAACCACATCTACTGGTAGTTGAACGTGGTTTGAGATCCTGGATGAACCATAAATTTATTCTGATTACAGGAAGCTGGGAAAGCATGTAAAAAAACCGGGCCATCCGTACGCGTCATGTGCAAGAAACGCGCGCAATAGCGTCGCACAAAATCCTGGATGAACCTCGAGATTTTCATTATCCCAAGGAGGTTGCCTTTTATGGGTGATAAATGTTCGACTCCTATTAACTCATCTTGAGAAACGAGGTCATTAGACATTTCAATAGCACACCATGTGGGCGTATCCGAGGAGCTGGAAGCAAGGCGCCAACGATGGCCGGGGTCCCAATATAGAATCGCATAAGAACTTTGAATGCGATTGTGGGAGGCTCGTCACCATGTTATCCAGCCTGATTTTCTTACTTGCCACGCCTTTGGTCGTGCAGGCATTGAATAATGGTGTTGGGAGGTTACCCAGTAAGTGATTATTCCACCTGAGCAAGGCCTGGAATGTTGATTGGATCAATTAATAGTTATGGGTTATAACGGTAAATAGGCCAATGACGCCATGTGCCCATGTGTTATAGAATATGCTCTGACTGAAAGATTGAATATGAAGCTTGGAACGCATTCCAGGTATGAGAACCTATATTAACTGGAAGAACTTCGCGATGTCAATAACGTGAGCCGTTATTAGTGCAACGTAGACGAAAAGTTGGTGTTGCAAACAGGCTCACTAATGAAAAGTCTTGGTCTCATTGTTCGGCCTTTCATCTCCCACGTAATGTCTCTTAAAATGCAATACAGGACGTAGGATATAAACAACTGAATCTCGACGATTGCTGGGCTGAAAAAAATAGGACCTCCAAAGGCCTTTTAGTACCAGGTAAATATCTATTGTCAGTGTATTGCATATATTATTCACTCAGAGTTCGTTAGATTTCAACAAATTCCCTTTGGGATTCAATAACCTGACTTCTAAGCTGCATAAATTGGGATTGTAGGTCATTCTCCTCCTTGTACTAGTTGAAGCCATCAATCAAACTGCTCCCCTCATAGGAATGCGGGAATCGTATGTGCTGCCAATATCACTATGCGTTCAGATAACTAAATTAGTAATTGAAGTACTCAGATTCCGGATGGTTCACCTGTAAGGTTATCGATATTTGTGCTACCGCTTGCCACTAAATAGCCGTGTTTTATATAGGTGCTGGTTACCCTGGATCTTTCCAACATGAAGAGAGGTATGCTTAATTGCTATATGCCTTTTGAAGCACGCAGTCTTCTCACAATCTCGCAGCGACTTGGAACAATTTATCGGATGGGGCTTCAATTATTTGAAGTACGTTTTTTTAAGATATTTTTAACTTACAAGACTCTTAACTGTATATGATCAACCTAGATACGACAATTGTGCCAGTTAGTTGGAATTAATCAGTATCTTCCTCTTCTAAACAATTGCCAGTTCCATACGACTCCATCACCCGTACAGGCATTGTTGGAAGTAAATTAAGTTTTATACGTGATCAGCCGTTTTCACTAGTAACAACCCCGTCACCAGGATATCAAAGAATGGCCGATGCGATCACCTTCTTTCAAATGAAGAATGGTGGCCTCCCAATTATCTTCTCCCTTTGCGAATGGGGATGGGTCGGTTTTCAGCTTCTCATTTATTCGAAATTGTATTAACTGAAGGCTTTTTTATGATTTTTAGAGTCAGGTTTGGCTTTGGGGAAAGACTATGGGACAGAGCTGGAGGATAACTGGAGATATTGGTCCATTTTCTTTTGGTTTATGGACAGGGTGGATCGTGGTCTAATACGTTTCTCATTAGCACCTAACTGGGATTCATTGGCGGCGATAATTGACACCACCTCCTTTATCAGCTCTCATACCGACTTCTTTGGTCATAATGATATGGATATGGTAACCAAATCATTTTATTCAAGATATGCTCGATTAACCCCGTCACAGTTGCAATTGTGATGCAAATCTTGTCGGAGAAATATATATTTTCTGATTATTTTTGCGTCGATAGGGGTAACGGGGGACTCACCTTCGAGGAAGCAAAGTGCGCATGTCGTCGTAATTATCCTTCGTATTATTTTCTGATCTTCCGTTCTTTTTAAGGTCACACTTTACCGCTTGGGCACTCAACAAGAGCCCTCTTTTGATTGGCACCAATGTGTGAAATTTATCCACCTATCTATCATCTATGTTTTAATTGGTCCACATTTGTTAGCTCTCTACGATTACTCCCGATATCCTCAGTATCTTAAAGAACCAAGAGATCATCGCCATTAACCAAGATCCTGTTGTTGGGACCGCAATTACACCTTTCCGATGGGGAATCAACGTGAGTATCTGAAAGCACATCACATTGAGGCGTAATCATGACTTTTGGATGTATATAGCCCGACTGGGTAAGCAACCAAACCTCCCCTGCGCAATACTGGAGTGGTCAGAGTCAACACGGAATAGGTAATGAGTTTATTCAAGGATATCAACCATTTCTAATTTGCATGATTTTCAGTCATCATGCTTGTACGACTAACTACGGATGTTACATTCATAAATATCTGACTGTTGGATACAGCTAAATACCCAGAACGAGACCGCAGAAATGTTCTTCAATCTCACCGAGTCACCTTGGATCAGAGCAGGTCGTCAATATTCCGTTCGCGTAAGTTACCTAGTACTCGGTCAATTGATCCCTTGTTGTTTATGTTTTTGAGTAGGACCTTTGGTCGCATACCGACAATGGCACTGCTGTACGCAACTTCACCACTACCCTTCCAGCACATGGCGTGGCAGCATTACTTCTTAAAGATGCAGGTGACGAACCTGCAGGGATTTTCCCTGCATGCAGTGTTTGGTGGCATTGCACCGACCAGAATGGCACTCATGTGGGTGGCTAAATGACAGCGGGGATCTTCGTATAGTGTAAATGGCTTACCATGTTTTTTCCAAAACGGTGTAGCTGGATATGGCAGCACAAGAAAGTGAGAGAGAGAAAATAACTGTGGAGGAATACTTGGAGAAACACCAACAACAGTCAGTATTGGATATTAATACTGGCAGAGATGAGGAGATCGTTATGAGAGAAGATTGGGATCTGAGAGAAAAATACTTCTGCGACACGAAATATCGTCACGATCACGAGTCGACAGTCGTGAACAGGTTGGAAACAAACGAAGACGGAGATAACATTGACGATGATAATGATAATGAGCGGTCCGTCACTGTATTGAACATATAATGAATCCGAAAGTTCCGTCGTATTTATAGGTTTTGAATTGTGCCTCGCTGGACGATGAACAGGTGATCTGTAAATAACGACTAAAGAGGAAGATATCAGGTTCGTCAGTGATGTCGTTATTACGATATTTGCTCCACCTGATTGATTAGTCTCTGACTGCCAACGAACTATAGTGATCATGTGCGTATAGACTCCATCTTCTTCCACTGGCCAACTAAACCCCATTCGTATATTGGTAGTGTATCAGTAATAAGACATGAGTTGTTTGTTCCACACAGGGCTGAGCCTCAAATTGAATCCCGACCGCCTCTTCCATAGACCTAGCCCCGTGACTCTTTCGTGTGATTTGGAAGTAATTTTTAGTTTTCAAATATTGAATCCTATGAGCAAAATTCCAGCATTTTGATCGCTTTCGTCTCCTCGTAGTAATACATCATTAATTCTTAAAACCCTCTTCTTTTCCCCATGAAGTTCTGGCCAACTCCCCCTTTGCCCGTATTCACCTTGGCTTGCACCACTGTATTTGGGCCAGTACTCTAGGGTGACCTCCATGACTCCATCCCGGAATCCTTTAGTCGCACTATCCCCTGACAAGTAAATGGTCTCTCCAGAAGGCATTCAGAAGGTACATCTTCCACAACTTGGATGGGGAAGCCTGAGTCGATGACAGTAATATCCTGAAGCATATCAGCTGCCACATCTAGTTCAGGCTACCGATCCATTCGCCAATTCCACAAACAGAACTGGATAAGACACATTCTGTGCTTGTTATTGATCATCCTGAAACAGTAGCAGTGTTAGACACAATCTGTGTTTGCCATTGATCACCCTGAGACAGTAGCAGTGTTCAAAACTTTGTCTTCTGGTGTTTCATCAACAGTCAACACCACTTTCTGAGGCAACACAGTATTGAGGGTATCTTCCACCTGGATTCCAGTGTGCTCACTAGTGGAATTGCACATTGTGCTGCCTCCTTCTTTTCTTGGCACGGACTCTGATCATTGAAAGTACCTGCGCACTCTTTCTTCGTATAGGTGAGTTCTGGAGGATGCACAATTGGTTGGTCGTCAGGGAACTTCGAAGCACAGAGGGAAAAATATAAATGACGGCTGTTGAGAAAGCTTTGCCGCCCGAGTTCATGATCTCTGCCATAGTCAATCAGAATTGTTGGCTTCATCTTGAAACTAGTAGCCATGATCAGTGCCCTCGGGGTACCGGTGAAATGATTTGGAACGGTTTGCACAGGTTCTAGATCTGGAGACTTGGGGAGCAGGGGGGCCCGCAGATCTGAGTAACACATCCATACTGGTAACAAGGTCATTCACGAAATGTTCAAGTGATTTATCACAGTATTTCGGTGCTATGGGGTGTTTGATTGTGTCTATTATAGGTCAGACATGGCAAATTCCAGAAGGTTTATGAGAGAAACAAAGGGGGAATCGGATAAATTGGGTTTATGAGCTGAAGTGCATTCTGACCTACTATCGTGGTGGCGTATGGTGAAAACAACTACTAGGAGAGCCTCACCGAGAAAACCCCTCTCTCCAAAAGATTTTAAGATCACTAGTAGAGCCTTATCTTACATATATAAACTCCAATAATCTCTATTGGATCCTTATAAGATTTACAATTGGTTAAGGATCCACAAGGTAGGTGGAGGGTGATCAGGTGTACATAGGATCTTTTAAGCATCAACCATATCATTAAATATAAACTCTTTCAATTTTGTATAGTCCAGTGGGATTCTGTATCCCTTTATATTTCCTGTGACTTGCCAGAGGATGATCCAATTAAAAATCCACAAAACTCCTGGATGTGGTTGCAGGATTTAACATCACATAGAACATGTGCATAATCAATCAATTTAAAATCCCATTCACATCCCTGAATTTGATAGAATTACAAAATGATATAGAATCTGTTAGATGGTCCACAATTTAACTCTCCTTTGTGGAGAACAAAGGGAGTTTACATACATATATCACAGCTTTCATGAAGTCAGATTCTGGAGGCAATTTCCTAGAGCAGGAATCACTGAAAGGAGATTAGTGTTAGGATCCCTGTTGTTTGAGACCCCCACAAGTCATTTCAGTCCTGTAACTCCCCAGCATCCCACTATCAGTACTGCTGATGGTAGCACCACTCATGGCACCCCCAACACTTATTTTCTTTTATCTTAACACCTTAGCTTTCTGTCCTGTCTCCATTCTGTTCACTCCCCCATCACCATTCCACATACACATCCTATTTGCCACCTCACACCTTTTCAGAAATACTTTGTTATAATTGAATTTACATAGTCTCATTTGGACTCCTGTTCATTTCCCTACTTCCTTTTGACCTGTCATCATCCTCACTTCTCTGATTGGCCTTCCAATCATCCATCTCATTGTAGTATAAAACTCCTTTGTGTATGCTACAGTTTCTTCAGTTTGAATATTGACTTAGATTGCCCCCATTTAGTTCTTAAGTCCTATTATTCCATCTAATACTCTCAAAAGCATCTACAGCAAGCCACAACCCCTTACCTCATGACTCTTAGTAATTTGGCCCCAGTTGACTGAGCTAAGTGTTGATCTCAATTTCCTATCATACTATCCACTCTGTTTGAAATACCAGAGCACCCTAACAGTTTGTATGAGGGTGCAACACATATGTTGAAGCCAAGCTCCACTACATTTATACATAGAGTCAGACCTCCCAACTAGTACAATCTCTATTGTCAGCCCCCCAATTGACTTAGTTACCATGATCAGCCCTCTGACTAGAGCCCCCCTTCTCCCTTTTAGCTTAGATCTTAATGATTAGCAGGCAATCTAGCAGAAGGGAGTCATACAAAGAGTCATTGATTCCCAATATACTTAATATACTTTTTGATTCCTCTGCTCAGAGTTATAAGTACAGTATGTGTTAAAGTCTGGAAGTCTAAAGGCAAAAGAGGACAGGACTCTAGGGGTCCATAGAATCAGAATGTACTTACATAACTGGGAGGTCCCATTCTACAAATATATGCTGGAACCCTGTATACCCAACACTATACTGGAACATCCCCAACCTCTGCCACCCCTGGTCATCAGAGATGGAGAACCCAAGTTTGAGATATCACAGATCTTAGACTCAAAAATCAATAATTGTCACCACACTTGCAAACTGCTATACTTGGTAAAGTGGGCAGGAATATATGGATATAAATACCTAACAAGGGTAACTACTGGCACTGTCAGCATAGGTGTTAAGATCTAAGCCAAAAGGGGGAGAGGGGGCTCTAAGTCAGGGGGCTGATGATGGTAGCAAGTCAATCAGGGAGCCAATGCTAGAGAGTGTACTAGTCAGGAGGTCCAACTCTATAAATGTAGTGGAGCTTGGCTTTCAACATATGTGTTGTGCCCTCATACGAACTGTTAGGGTGCTCTGGTATTTCAAACAGAGCAGATAGTATGATATGAATGAAGATCAACACTTAGCTCAATCAACTGGAGGGCCAACTTACTAAGAGTCATGAAGTAAGGAGTCTGTTAAGAACAGAAACTGACTGATGTCAGTAGACCAACAGGGACTGAACGGAAGGACTTGGCTTCAGCTTATGTGCTGCACCCTCACAAGTTACCATTGGGTGTCCTTAAATTTTGGGTGGGTGGAAACTAGTCCTGTCGAGTAAACCTCTCAGTAAACTACCAATAGGAAACTGGAGGATAAGTTGAGGGTTGGGTTGGAGAGTTGGAGACTGAGAGTTGGATCGGATAAAGTGGGAATGTGGTAGTCATTAATAGATAATGGAGTTGGAGATTAGAGGGGTATCTAAGTTGATATTCTGATTGTTTAGTAACTACATTTACAGTGGGTTTGTATATGAGTTGTCAGCATCTAGAAACTACTAACTAAGGGAAGAGTGGAAACACGATTGACAAATAAACTTGACTAGGAACCAGTAGGTTACGATAATATCAGAAGCTGTGATTTAGCCGAGAGCAGGATTACGAGAAAAGGGAATAGTCCACAGGCTACATGTATATATGTATGGGCATATGTGAAACATAGAGTAAAATGGATTATCATAATGAAAAGGGGACATATCAAAGCATAACCAGATGGTACGAGTATATTTTGACAGGGGCATAAATGGGGTTTGAGTGCCGTGAAGGTATACGTCAGTGTTGGTGTTCTGATGGTTGCTGAAACGATGACTTGATCAATAACTTGGAACATTGATAGATGGTAGTATCCTCAGGGACCATCGGGTTGCAACATGGTTATGACACGGTTGTAACAGAGTCACAGCTTGCTGAAGATGCCTTTGAGGGTATTAGAATAGGAGTAATAGGACTGAGAACTAGAAGGGTAATCTAAGTCAATATTTACTAAAGAAACTGTAGCATACATGAAAGAGCTTTATACTACAATGGGATGGACGATTGGAGGGCCAATCAGGGAAGTGAGAGTGATGATGAGTCAAAAAGAAGTAGTAGTTCAGAGTGCCGCACATCCCTGGCTTGCCGGGAGCAGTTCGGCACTCAATGTCCAGCCGAGCGTATGAAGAACGCCCACACTCTTTTTCTCTTACAACGTCTTGATTGTCTTTGCTTCTCAATGGTTTTTCCACTCTCTATCATACCAACAATCATTTACTTCTGTTTCTTATCATTTTATCTCATAGGATGACAACTGGGCCTACCCCTCAAGGGGTATTTGCATACTTAGGCATCAACTTAGGTGAGCAGAATGCCTCACACCACACCAACATGAGGACAGAATTGCCACCTGCAGCAGCAGTGACTCCTGATCCCCCAGCTGTACCACAGGCTGACAGCCCGACCTTTCTGGTGCGGTCAGACAACAGTGGGGTTGTAGCTATCCTGAACAAAGGAAGATCACACAGCAGAGAGACAAACAGAATCCTCAAAGAGATATACAAACTCTTAGCCATGAACCGAATTCAACTGAAAGCTGAATACATACCGTCAAGGCACAACGTATCAGACACTCTCTCACGTGAATATATCACCCAATTCCTCAACGGCTTTCCAAGGGCACGCACCCATACCGAGATTACTATCCCCAAGCATCTGGAGCATTGGATCCAATCGTTGTAGCACCAGTCACGATTTCAGCACCAGTCACTCCACCCCCATGGATGCCAGCAGCAAACCATCTGCACCTCCTCCCATCAACCCTGAGACCATCATGTAAGTCAGGTGAGAGGCTGTTTAGATGGAGAGGAGTCAACACACCACCACCAGCCACAGTAGACCACCCCATACTGCATCTCCTTGCCAGTATCACCTCAGAAGCATCACTGTGGGATACTAATGGGTATGGTGCTGGCTTATGCAAATTTCATATTTTTTGCGACATTTTCTCAGTTCCTGAATCCGATAGACTCCCAGCATCCTTCCTGCTGCTGCACTCCTTTGCACTATGGGCATCAGCAGACCTGTCATACCTAGGGGAAAACCTCACCGGTGGGATACCTTTTGAAATGATCTCAGTCAGCGGGACAAGGAAGTACCTCTCAGCAATCAGGGCATGGCACTTAGCACAAGGTTGGCCACCTCCACTATCAGAGGATGAGCATTCGAGGATCAACTGGTCACTGTGGGGCCTAGAGAACTTGCAGGGCAAATCACAAAGGCGTCCTCCACAGCCCCCAGTAAAGCTTGGGATGCTAACTGCCTTGAAAGCAACCCTAGACCTGAACAATACCTTTGATGCTTGCATCTGGGCAGCTGCTTCATGTGCCTTCTGGGGACTGATGCGTTTTGGCGAGGTCACAGTTCCTGCTTATGTGTGATATGATGCCAGAAAACACCTATCATGAAAGGATGTGTGGATCAGCCACGACATTGACGGTAAACGCTACACACATTTGGACCTACCATCATCAAAGATGGCCAAACCTGGAGTCCCCAATCAGTTTTCATAATGGACCAGCAAGGAGTCTGCCCCATTGAGGCCTTAATCAACTTGTCGCGAATTGTCCCATCTGGGCCCAATGATCCCCTTTTCTGCTGGCGAGATGGCAAGGGCAATATCAGACCTTTGGTAAAGAAAGCGGCACTCAAACAGATCAACTCGATCCTTGGAGCCTGGGGATGGGGAATGACCTTCAGCCACTCATTTCGCATTGGTGGTGCTTCCTTTTTCTTAGTGCAAGGAGTTGATCCAGAGATTGTCCATTTAGCGGGCAGATGGAAATCCTTAGCCTATGAGACATATATCAGGGCCTTTGAACAAATTGCCTCTCGTCATACAGTATGGCAAACCTTTCTGTACAAACTGGGCCTGCCTAGGGTTGGGTAGGCGGCGCATCCTCACTGCGGTGGTAGGCAAGCCTTGGTGGGTGAGTGGTGAGTCTTACCACGCATACCCGAAGAGCTAATGCTCTTCCCCTACCCAACCATACAGCTCTTCATGATTAGCAGTTTGGCATAGATGAAGCTGGATAGTTCAGAATGCTGCACAATCCATGGCTTGCCGGGAGCAGTTCGGCACTCAATGTCCAGCTGAGCATATGAAGAACGCCCACACTCTTTTTCTCTTACGACGTCTTGATCGTCTTTCCTTCTCGACAGTTTTTCCACTCTCTATCATATCAACAATTGTTTACTTCTGTTTCTCATCATTTTACCCACCCGCCCACCCCCTTTCTGTATTTAGTGACAGCCATTATAATATCAATCTTATTAATTGTGAGAGTTGTAATTGCATAAGGAAGGCCCACCCTCCTGAGTGGCGAGTCTTACCATGCATACCCGAAGAGCTAATGCTCTTACAGAGTCACAGCTTGCCGAAGATGCCTTTGAGGGTATTAGAATAGAAGTAATAGGACTGAGAACTAGAAGGGTAATCTAAGTCAATATTTACTAAAGATACTGTAGCATACATGAAAGAGCTTTATACTACAATGGGATGGATGATTGGAGGGCCAATCAGGGAAGTGAGAGTGATGATGAGTCAAAAAGAAGTAGGGGAAGGAATGGGGATCCAAACAAGACTAAATACAATATAGCAAAGTATTCTGAAAAGGTGTGAGGTGGCAAATGGGATGTATATATGGAAATGGTAATGGGGAACAAATGGAATGGAGGTGGAATGGAAGGCTAAGGGACTAAGCTACAAAGAAACAAGTGTTGGGGGTGCTGCAAGTGGTGATACCATGAGCAGGGGTACCAATAGTGGAATGTCAGAGGGTTACAAGACTAAAACAGGTTGTGGGGCTCCAAACTGACACGGATCCTAACAATAGGTAAACTATGAAGGGGGAAAATATCTACTCATGCCTTAGCTGGTTGTGGCCAAATAATAGCTGAGGCTTCTAGCTACAAGATCAAAAGTATTGTAGAAAGTCTATTTGAGCTTGTGTATACCAGTCACTAACAAACAAATAAACTTCCCCTTGATCTATGGTAAGTCCAGTGTAACCTCATGCTATCATTTAAAGAAAGACATTTTAAAGGAATATCCTCTCTTCGCATCTTCCATACACTATACTATGTTTGGCCATTGATGCTCAATGTAGTAGGCCTTGGGCCCTTGTCAGACATTGTGGGGTACAACCAAGAGCACAAACTTACTTGAAGGATTATATTGGGCTTCGATGTTGGCTTCATATGCATCGTTGTACACTAGGATGCTGTCGTTCATCATCGGCTCTTGTTGGCTAGGGAGATTTGTCGACGTCCGGCTTCCATAATTGATTGTCCCAGTGGGTATGCTGGGGTTTGACATCTGGTCAAATCTTATTATGGCTGATATTGCGACCTCTCTATTTTCAGTGCTGAAAGCATTAAATTCTCTCAGTAGTCGGATTATATGAGATGTTACTATGGTGGAAATGCTAAGAGGTCTCACTAAGTATCCAGGGAAAAAATGTTTAATCAAACCAAACTGAACTCAACCCACCAATTGACCAATTGAGTAGATACGTTTTTCCATGGGTCCTGAAATAGTATACTTTAGCATGGTATTAAAAAGAGACATTGATATCCTACTGTTACAAACTGCAGTAAAAGGCCAGTCAGTGATGCATTCTTAAAAAAAGTGTTTATAAGCACTTGCTTGGTTAGCTATGGCCTGTGAAATGTTCAGTGATACCATTATTCTTGACACGTTGTCAATATGCTATAAGATAATGATTTAGCTGTTTCACTGACATGTATGGGATTAATGCTTCCGGAAAGCATATTGGAATTAGTTTGGCCTCTAGAACTTTATTGCCTTTGTTGTGGCTCACCATAATGCACCATCAAATTGTTACGACTGTGTCGCAACCCTATCGGTCCCAAGGTTATTGCCACTTATCAACGTTTCAAGTCACCATCTCGGAAACCATCGGTCCCGAAGCTGACGAATGTTTTCGCAAAGATCAAACTCCGTTTACGCCCACATCAAAATAACTCATATTGTCTGGTCAAACTTTGATACGTCCCCTTTATTATGTTGATCCGTTCAATCTTATGTTTCACATATGTCTATCTATATTTGTAGTCCTTGAACTATTTCCTTTTATCGTAATCCCGCTCTCGGTTATCATCGGCCTCCGAACTAATCATAAACTTCCCGTTCCTAGTCAAGCTTATTGTTAATACCGTTTTCCGCCCTTCTCCCCATTAGTATTTTCTAGACGCCTGTTACTTGTATATGAACCCGCTGTAGTTGTAGTTACTAGGCAATCAGAATATCGACTCAGAATACCCTCATAAACCTGTAATAGTCTCATACTAAGAATCCCCCCATCCGCCTCCACGTGCGCTCGCCCACTCCCAGCCCCAACCCCTTGGCCCGACACTTGACTTGTCCTTCGGTTCCGATCGGTATCTCGCCGAAAAGAGCTCTTTAGGATTAAGTCTTCGCCCGCCCGAAATCTAAGGACACCCTACGGATATTTGCGAGGGTGCAGCACATAAGCTGAAGCCAAGTCCTTCCAATCGGTCCCTGTCGGCCACCGACATTAGTCAGTTTTCAGTTCTTAACACAAATGAATTATGGTCCTCTGCCCGCAAAGGGCATCTAAATCGCCCCATTTCCAGATAGAATAAATTACACTACCTAAGGCTCCTAAGTCTAAAGTGATCGACAATGCTCTCGATGCAATGTTGCCTACATGAAATGGGTGTACTATACCTGAAACAATGAAAGCACAACTTACATGCAACTTGACTCTGATGCACCAACACAGAGTTCCAGTCCAAGGTGATAAGGATGAAGTTTGTCTGAAAAAATCCAACACTAAATAAGTGGGGATGTTGGGGTGGAGAGACAAACAAGAGTAATGCAAGAGGCAATTGCTAAACCGAGACCTAGAAATATTCGAATGGGCCATATTCCGCGTGTTATTGCCAATGTGGCAATGTACCAAAGGCCTAAGTGATTATTAGTAATGAATAGAGACAATGTAATATCTGATATCAATAACCGTGGAGTGAAATAAAATTGAGCATATAGATAATAGCGTACACCACTGAAAGTTCAGTAGGAGACCTGTGGAAAGATCACAGATTAAAAGTAGGTTCCTCTCATATTATTTTCAACCCCTCCTCCGAAGAAGGATTATGTAACAGACTACGGGGTTATCACTAAGCGTTAATTTTTTATAGCATTTCATTCAATTCGTACCCTTTGCAGTAACGTTTCCTGGGATATTACGAACCACACCCCCAACCGCACGAGAAAACCATACCGTGAAAATCCGTACAGTATCGTCGGGATGCCAAACCTTTTTCTCCAAATATGATTGACTTCCTGATTGAGGTTAAGAACTACATCATACACCAGAACGGCTGGGATGGTATCATCATCAGCCACATTACTGTTCAATGGGAGAGGTATGGGATGGCATACTCAATGCCGACACCATTATATACAACTGCACTTGCGTATAATAATTTCAATTCCTGAAAGAGTAAATATACAAATTAATCCTACCCAGCAAGTGTGACGTCGAGAGGTGATTGCATCATTATTAGCTTTGGCCCGGACACTCCAGAGGGACTGAGTGAAGCAATATACCAGTGGAAACAAATGTTTTTCTGGAGGGAATGGGGAAAATGTGTGCCTATTAGATGGGGGAGTTGAGGCTGTTAGAAAGCAAGACCTAATAGTAATGTAACTCAGTCTCGTATATCATATAACGGACTGAGGTGATACTACTATTGCCTCTAGTTTATATATTTTACCGCATATGTTACCAGGCACCGTCAAAGTGATACCGGGTGCCCATGCCCAAGGATTAAGGTTGGGTGATCTTAGGTCGATACGAGAAGTTTCGATGATGTTATCCAACAGAGGCATTGTCTCCACCGTCAGGGCTGTGGCTCTACAGATACACGTGAACAGACTCTCAAGGTCCCTCTTAATATGAGAATTGATTCAGTGCCATTAGTCACAGGGAACACTATACGTTATTATTTATATGATAAGCAAGTATCCTGAGTGCGTAGTAGTGTTCGTCTTGCCTGAGACAGTGATTTTGGCATCATGATTGATGGTCTCAATTATGGTGATGATGGGGCCTGACTGTAGTTACATGTTGAGTTCAAAGTATGATTGAGCCATGACCTATAATAACTTGTGAAACCATACAGTGCACACAGCCAAGGGGGTGGTGGAACAGGAATCCCAATGGTGGGTGGGCGTACATGAACAGAGCTTTTAAAGAGTTCTGTGATCAGAATTGAGTCATTATGGAGACAACAGCACCATACTCACCTCCTCAAAATGGAATCACCCAATGATTAAACTGCATATTGCTTGAACATGTGCATGCCATGCTTTACATGAAGAACTTTCCAAAGACAATTATAGCCAGAGAAGCTGTATCCTAAATATGCTATAACAACAATCGATCACTAACACGTGCCTTAGGAAATGAAAGAATGCCTTATTAAACTTTATTTAATAAAATCCCGGAACACTCAAGACACGTTCAAACATCACGAAACGTTGCGCTTGATGAAAATGATATGAGATTGTACCCCATTCCCAATGCAAATCACTCAGATGGTATTCAGCTCGAGGGGTGGAGCCAGGCAACCGAGCAGAATGCGATGAACATTATAAATCCAATGACAACCTCAGATACGTCAGTAACATGCCCATTGCAAGACATAAGGCCGATACACCCTGGTGCATGCATTGCAGTGAAACGACCTGGACATGACTACTGATAGTTGGATAATCCCACTGCAAGACCTGCAGACTGCACATTAGTTAGTCAAGAAGTACTTCCAAAAAATCTTATGGAAGCAAAGAAACGTAAAGACTATGCAAGATGGCGGAGTGCGATGGAAACTGAAATCAATCAGCATCACAATATTGGAATGAATTACTTTGAAATCTCATTTCCTGTTACCAAATTCGATTTGCTACAAACGTTAATTGCAGTTGCTGTTCAGCTTAACTGGGAGATACACATAATTGATGTTAAAGAAGGTTCAACTACCTGAACTCCATCGTGGACGAAGAAATGTATATGCTGCAACCACCTGAATTCGAAGACGGCACAAATTGAGTCTTAAAGCTGTTGAAGGTGGTATATGGGATCAACAAGCCGGACGAGCCTGGAATACAAAATTGAATCAAAAAGCTTACACTGTGCAAAACCAAGCTGACACATGTATCTTCATTCGAATTCAAAAGGACACAATCCATGTATTATCATCTATGTGATCGTGGCCTATTCGCAAACTCATTGAAAGGAATTTTTAAAATAAAAGCTCATTATTGATTATGATGGACTTAGATGAAATGAAAAATATATTGGGAATAAGTGTGGCTAGGCATAAGGATGAAAGGACCGTGAAGATTTTCCCAAGTACCATATATTGATGTGATTCTTGCATGATTCGGCTTTGGAGATATGCATCTGGTATTAACGCCAAGAATAAATTCACCAAATTCAGTACACCAAATTCAGACAACCAAGAAATTACTGATAAACCATAATGCCCAAGCAAACGGGTCACTCATGTACATTGCTCAAAGCACTGATATTGCATTTGCAGTACTCTGCCTCGACCAATTTACTACACACATTCAAACAAACACTGAGAAGCTGTTAAATGAATATTTAGGTATCTAAAGGATACTAAAGATCAAGGAATAACTCGCCGGTACAGTAGTAATGGCCTCAAATTAACATTTGATCTTGATGCCAGTTTTGCTAGTGGTAGTGATGCAAAATCAATGTTGGGGTACTCAGCAATTTCATCAAATGGATGCATATCCTGGAGCACCAAGAACAGTTAGCTGTTGTATTATCCACAACTGAAGCTGAATACAATGCAAGTCATGCTGCTAAACAAGTCATATGGCTTTGACAATTGCTTTCAGATTTTGGTTTCCAACAATCTAGACCAATCCAAGTCAAATCCCACAACCTCAGCACAATAAGAATAACATATGATTGCACTTATCATGCATGAACAAAACATGTCAACATCACATGCCATTTTACCTGTGAGAAAGTAGGATGGAAATGAATTACCATGTTAAAAGTGGATAAAAATTCTGCCTAGTGAGCTTGTCAACAAGTTAAAGGTTTAGTAATCAAAAAAAATATTCCAGGTTCTTGTGGTCTGTAATGACATCAATCAAAATTCCAGAACCTTCAAGGTAGTGTGTGAGTAAGATGAGTATGGGTGTTAAGATCTAAGCTGAGGGGGAATTGTTAGGGCAACACTAACAAGGCTACCAAACACAAGATAGAATATAGAAATATGAAGTGAAGAGGGGACAGCTCAATGACAGGGGAGATCACACTTGTTTTAGTGGGATTCCTAAGAGATTGAAACTAAAGAAATGAGTATGTACAGGTCTACTATTTATACTATTTATTTAATATTTATTTAGTATCTTTTATTTATTAGAACTTGGCTTCAACTTATGTGTTGCATCCTTGCATAAACTGTTGGAGTACTTCAGTATTTTGAAATAAGTAAGTAGTATGTAATAGACTAAAAGTCCACACTTAGCTTAATCAACTGGGAGGCCCAAATGCTAAGAGTCAGAGTGATAAGAGTCTCAGCTGGCTGATGACATCTTGAAGAGGATTAAGCAAAAGAATAGGGGAACTTAAGTTGATATTTGAACTAAAGAACTATAGCATACAAAATGAGAGTTACATATATACTAAAATGAGATAGGTGATCAGAAGGCTGATCATGAAGGTAAGAAGACAAATGGATCAAATGAAGTAAGTGACAGGATGGGGGGACAATAGGAACTAAATGCAAGGTAATAGGAAAATACTAAAAGGGTTTGAGATGGCAAATGATGTGTACACATAATGCAGATGATGAGAAAGTGTTGGGATGGGAGCAGACTGGAATGATTAAAAGGGTACTCTATATATAGTAAACCAAGTATTGGGGTGCTACAGGCAGTTACTGTATGCTGTAGTTGGAGGTACTGATATTGGGATGCTGGAGGGTTGTCAGAGTAAAAACAAGCTGTGGGGGCCTGAAAAGGTGAGGATCCTAACAATATGTGGAAATATAAATGGTATAATACTTAAATTATACAGAATAGCAAGGTGTTATTGAAACTAAGTGTTGAGGGTGTGTACATGGAGGGTTTCCGGAGAAACCCACAGGAAATCCAGTAGGACTTGGCTTCAGCTTATAGGCTGCACCCTTGCGAGATCGTGTTGTCCAATTTCAAACAGGCAGATGGGAATCCTGGGGAGTCTGGGCAGAGTTTGTGGGTTGAGAGGTCATGGGTTGAGAGGTTGGGGAGTCGAGATAGATAAGTTGGAGGTTGAGTGATAGATGTGTCAGAGCCTGTGGGCTCCGACTAGTGAGAGCAGTGTAATTCAAAGAGGAGTTTAGAGTGGAAAATGTACTAGATTACTGGGGAGAATCTAAGCTGATTTTCTGACTGGATTGTATGTACAACATCTGCCAGACTATATAGACTGTGGAATGAATAACATACCAAATCCAGTAATAATGAAAATGAAACTAACAAACATAAAATGAGATAAGTAAACACCAAACTTGGTGTTAGGAATGGGATGTAATGGAAGTGGAGTCTGAATTGTGACAGGTCATAAAAACCATAATGGGAACAGAGCGGGAGCAGAGTCTGAATCATGACAGGTCATTTGACTATAACAGGAATGGGGCTCAGTTAGAGGGATGATGGGTTTTCCAAGTGGGGTCTGGTGACTGATGCATGGGACAGAGTCAAACATAGACAGGGATGGAGTCCAGCAGGTATTCCAGTGACTGATACATGAAGTAACAAAGTCAAACATGGACAAGTCTGATGTACAGAGTCTGGTGGGAATTCCGGTAAACTGACAATTGGTGCATGTAGGGTGGGTGCATATAAGTTAGTGTCTAGAGTCCAGCGGGAATTCCGGTCATAACAGTACCCTCCCTTTATGCCAAAGTCCCAAAGAGGCTCTAGACCTCGATAAGGTTTTGTCTGCTACGTGCATGTGTCAAAAGTTCATGTTAGTTACATGTATGTGTCAAAGAGTCATGTGATCTGGAAGGTAAGGTTCAGACATGACGAGCCTATAAAAAATTGAAAAAATGAATTTTTCTTCTTCTTATTACCCCCATCATTGACATAATGGGACCAAAGCCAACACCACGCAAACCAATGCCAATGCCAGGCCCTCCACGGGCAATCAATATTGGGCACCTCTCACTGTGGCCCAAATACTGGCTCAGCAGGAGGAACAGCAACATCAACGAGAAGAGGCAGAGAGGGAGGCCAGGAGGTCGAGGAGGCATTAGACAGAGAATACCAGGTGGCATTGGCTGTGGAGAAAGTGGCTGAGGAGCAGAGGAAGAAGGATGAGGAGGAGGCTGCACGGGTCACTGCGGAGAAAGCCTGGGCAGCTGCGGATAGGGCTGCGGTTGCTGTGGGAAAAGTAAGTCCCATAGTTACAACTTGTCAATTTTTACTGACTTGGTATCTTCAGCGCAAGGTGACAGAGGTCAAGTCTGAGTCTGAGGGGGAGCCAGAGAGCCCCAAAAGGTAAGTCTTGGGTCCGCAGATGTTCCGGGAAACTAACCACATCAACAGAAGGCAAGGAAAGTGGCACCAGTCTGCCTACCACCAAGGAATGACCCACAGTGTTCTGGTTGTAATGACCAGAACACGGATTGCAATCGGAAGTCCAGGCAGGGACTGGGGTGCTTTCAGTGCATGCACCTCAAAGTGAGGTGCTCACTCGTTCATGAGCAGCCCATGGGGTCCGTGGCATGGGAAGCAAGCGGGTCAGATGGGATTTCGGGACTGGATGAGGTTTTGGGGCAGATCACTGAGGGCATAGAGGCCCAAAACGAGTTGCTTAGGAAGAGCAGATAGTGGTGGCAAAGGAACTTTGCGGACTCTGCAAGGAATTTTGGAAGTTCCTGGCAGAGTATGGTGGCTATGTATATGAAGAGCTGCAGATCAGGAGTTCCGAGGATGCTGGGTCAGATGAGGATGGGGTTCCTGCAGAGATAGCGGAGCTCCCTGAGGAGATGGCTGAGGTGGGGAAAGCTGAGGCAGGGAAAAAACACAGCCCCATAAATGTAGATGAATAATAAAATAATAAAAGTTTAATAATTTTTTTGAAAATAAAATTAAAGCATGAAAAAACATAAAAATCAAAGTCTGTGGAAAATCCACTTAAGGACTTGAAAACATGTCAGAACCTGTAAAAGCAAAGAGAGACATAGGGCAACAGAGAATAATGAGAATGAGTCCAAATGTAACACAGGGTCCGCAGAGTGTGGTCAAAGAGAAGATAGTGGTCTGGGTTTGAGCGAGTAAGCTGTATGAAAGTCAGTAACAATTTCCATGGCATTACCGAGTTCTGTGGCCAAAATCCATGAAGTTTCTTCATTGGTGCCCTCATAACCTGCCCACTTGACCAAGTAAAGCAGTTTACAAGTGCATCGACACTTGTCAATTTTTGAATCTAAAATTTGTGAGATTTCAAACTTGGGTTCTCTGTCAATAATGACTGGAGGAGGCAGAGATTGCACATGATCTGGGATAGTGTTAGCAGTACAAGGTTCTAGCATAGAAACATGAAATACCAGGTATACCACACACATGCTATCTGGAAGCCGTAGGGTCCAAGAAACTGAACCTACTTGTGCAATTATTTCAAATGGACCTAAATATTTTCAGCAAGCCTTTTTGATGGATGGGTAGTCCGAAAGAATTGAGCTTTGACAAAAATGTGATCACCAATTTTGAAGTTGGGTGGCAGAATATGGTGTTTGTCCGCTGAATGTTGATATTGCTCTTGGGCAGACTTTATTGCAGTCCGGAGTTCCTCGTGGAGCTCATGGAGGTCCATGGTGAACTCTTGAGCATGGGCAGAGGTGAGATTTCATTCTGGATGTACTGTAATATTTGGATTATATCCTTTATTTGCAAAGAATGGGGAAACACCAGTAGTGGCCGAGGATGCATTGTTGTAAGCAAATTCTGCAAGTGGTAATAAGGATTTCCAATTGTCCTGTTGATAGTTACAATATACACGGAGATATTGTTCCAATGTCTGATTGACATGTTCAGTTTGTTTGTCGCCTTCTGGGTGATGTCTGGATGTGAAATGTAGTTTCATGTCCAAGGATTTCCCAAGGGATGTAAAGAAGTGAGATATGAACTCTGATCCTCAATCAGAAGTTACAGTATGTGGGATGGAACTCTGTGCTTGGAAAATACATGGATAATAAAAAGTTCCACTAACTGCATGGACATAATTGTATCATATGTAGGAATGAATATACCATGTTTTGAGAATCTGTCAACAACAACTAGAATGGCGGAAAAGCCTTCAGAATCCAGTAGGTGTTCAATGAAATCCATAGAGATAGCATTCCACGGATGTTCCAGTACTGGGAGTTGTTTCAAAAGGCCGTATAGCTTGTGTCACTGAGTGTTAAGAACTAGAAACTGACTAATGTCGGTGGCCGACGGGGACCGATCGGAAGGACTTGGCTTCAGCTTATATGCTGCACCCTCGCAAATATCCGTAGGTTGTCCTTAAATTTCGGACAGGCGAAGACTAAATCCTAAGAAGAACTTTTCGGCAAGATACCGATCAGATCCGAAGGACAAGTCAGGTGTCGGGCCAAGGGGTCGGGGCCGAGAGTGGGCGAGCGCACGCGAAGGCGGAAGAGAGATTTTCCTAGTATGAGACTGCTACAGACGTATGAGGGTATTCTGAGTCGATATTCTGATTGCCTAGTAACTACAATTACAGCGAGTTCATATACAAGTAACAGGCGTCTAGAAAGTACTAATGGGGAGGAGGGCGGAAAACGGCATTAACAATAAGCTTGGCTAGGAACAGGAAGTTTATGATTAGTTCGGAGGCCGATGATAACCGAGAATGGAAATTACGATAAAAGGAAATAGTTCGAGGACTACAAATATAGTTAGACATATGTGGAACATAAGATGAGACGGATCAACATGATGAAAAGGACATATCAAAACATAACCAGACAGAAAGGCGTAGTCGGGTTTGATTGACCGGAGAGCATACGTCAGCGTCGGGGGTCTGACGGCTTCCGAGGTGTTGTATTGTCGGAGACGTATAACGAGGGTATTCCATCGGGGGCCGTCAGTTTGCGAAGGGTTACAACACGGTCGTAACACTGAGATTTAGAGTGTGGACAAGTAGTGCAAGATTTACAATAGTGCTTAATGAATCCATGGAGTCTGGGCCAAGTGTATTCTCTTCTTATTAATGATAGAGTTTTGTTGAACCTGAAATGTCCGGAGAGTGGATGATCATGTTTGTACTGAAGGATCCTGAGGCGGAAGCCAGTGGAGTCCGGTACATAGATGTGATTGTCAAGTCTAATGAAACCATGCTGATCAAGAGACCACTGGGGTTGACTGGGGTCCATGGGATTGTCAAAGTGTGCTTTAGTTATTAGGTCTAGTGGAATTGCCGATAGAATATCTTGATGTAGCTTCTCAATATCCATAATGATAATTCCACAGACAATGGGATGGATGAGGAAAGTTGCACAGACTGATGTGGTAAGCTGCTGATTCGTGAAAATGGGTTTCAAGTTGTGTGGGTTTACTGTGGCATAGTCATTGCTCCCCTCTTTAAGATAGACATCCCATCGTCTAGTTAAAGTGTCAGGTTTGCCACCAAGATGGCTGGGTCGAAAGCAGATAATCATATTGAAAGTGGATAGGTATTCAGACCAGTGGGCCTGCTGGTGGGTCAAAAGTTTTGTAGTAGAAAAGTATTCCAGGTTTTTGTGATCCGTTACAACGTCAATTGGAGTTCCCAAGCCTTCCAAATAGTGTTGCCACATTTTGAAAGCTGAAAAAATTGCCAGGAGTTCTTTATCATGAATGTCGTAATTGAGCTCTGCTCCAGTGAAAGTCCAGGACAGAAAAGCCATGGGGTGGACTTCTTTGTCAGAGTCCTGGATAGACAGAATGGCTCCAAGTGCATAGTCTGAGGTGTCCATTTCGCCAATGAGTGGGAAGTCTGGTTTCCAATGTGACAAAATTGGAGCTGAAGAAAAAGAATTTTTTAAAAGATTGAAAGCTTTTTGACACTTATCATTAAAATTCCACAGAGTATCCTTACATGTAAGATGGGTAAGGGGAACCATGATGTCAGAATATCCACAGATAAACTGTTGGTAAAAATTGGCAAAGCCGAGGAAAGATTGTATGTCTTTAACTTTTCAGGGTTCTGGCCAATTTTTGATGACTTGTACTTTGGAGGATAACCCAAAACTTTAAAAGTTATTTATCCACTAAAGTGTATATATTTATATTGTTTGTTGTAAAATTAATATTTAAGCAAATTCAGTCTATCAGATGTCATTTTGGAGAATAAGGAAATATTAATATTTATCCTATATCTGACAAAATTTAGTCAAACAATCATCTGTAGATTATTCTTTTGGAATAAATTGCACAATGGGGATTGGTACCCCAGATAGTTCTGGTTAACTCTCTAAACCAACTAAATTTAAATTATATGAAATATATTTGAAAGTTTGCTTGTATACAAGAGAATACATCATAACCCAAAGATTAAGTCATAACCCAAAGATTAAGTCATAACCCAAAGATTAAGTCATAACCCAAAGATTAAGTCATAACCCAAAGATTAAGTCATAACCCAAAGATTAAGTCATAACCCAAAGATTAAGTCATAACCCAAAGATTAAGTCATAACCCAAAGATTAAGTCATAACCCAAAGATTAAGTCATAACCCAAAGATTAAGTCATAACCCAAAGATTAAGTCATAACCCAAAGATTAAGTCATAACCCAAAGATTAAGTCATAACCCAAAGATTAAGTCATAACCCAAAGATTAAGTCATAACCCAAAGATTAAGTCATAACCCAAAGATTAAGTCATAACCCAAAGATTAAGTCATAACCCAAAGATTAAGTCATAACCCAAAGATTAAGTCATAACCCAAAGATTAAGTCATAACCCAAAGATTAAGTCATAACCCAAAGATTAAGTCATAACCCAAAGATTAAGTCATAACCCAAATAATCTTGTTTAACCCAAATAATCTAGGTTAATCCAAATAATCTAGGTTAACCCAAATAATCTAGGTTAACCCAAATAATCTAGGTTAACCCAAATAATCTAGGTTAACCCAAATAATCTAGGTTAACCCAAATAATCTTGTGTAACTATGTCATTTGTGTGTATTTTAAAAGGGCATGCATATTTTAAAGATGAAATTTCAAGTAATTAAATATAAACTCATAGAATAAGTTGTCATGGCCAGAGGAAGTAGCCTCACTTAAAAATATGAGGATTATTCAGTAAAATTTTGTATATTCAATAAAGTGTGACCATCCTTCTTTAGTTTCATCCATGCAGAGTCCATTGGGTCCCATTATGAAGCCCAGGTATTCTACAAAGTCCATGTCAAAAGTACATTTTTTACCATTCAAGAATAAACCATGTTGTCTGAGTCTCCAGAGAACTTCATGGACTTGTTTGTCGTGTTCCGTGGGATTCTCGGAGTAGATAATAATGTCGTCCAAGTAAACAATGACGCATACATCGAGCATGTCAGAGAAAATGTCATTGATAAAATGTTGAAAAACAGATGGAGCATTGGTGAGTCCAAAGGGTATCACCAACCACTCAAAGGCTCCATAATGGGTTCTAAAAGTGGTTTTCCATTCGTCACCCATGGAGATCCAGACCAGATGATAGGCATGTTTAAGGTCTATTTTGGTGTAAATCTGGGCATTCCATGGAGCATCGAGGAGGTCAGATATAAGTGGAAGTGGATACTTATCCTTTTTTGTGACAGCATTGAGTCCTCTGAAATCAACACATAGTCTAAGGGATCCATCCTTTTTCTTGACAAACAGAACAGGTGCTCTAAAAGGAGACTTAGAGGGTCTGATAAAACCTATGGACAAATGTTCATCCAGGAAATCGCAGATTGCAGAATGTTCCATGGATGAGAGCAGGTAAATATGTCCTAGGGGTGGCTGGGCGCCTTCTTTGAGGTCAATTTTTAAGTTGTACTCTCTGTGGAGCAGAAACTGGTGTGAGAGGTACGGCAAAATATACTCAGGAAATATAGTCTGGATGAGCTCATACTATATTTCTATTATTATTTCTACTTTATCTCTATTTTATTATACACTTATAATTAGTTCGATGACCTATGTATGCAGTACATTGACTCTTGTGGGTGCATACATGCCAAACTTATGTATTCTAGTGCTGGTAGTTAGAACTCAGACACTTTTTACCCCGCAACCACGACTTACCGAGACACCGATTAGTGTCCTGTAAGTTGTGATTGGGGTATCGTCTCGACTGTCACAGACGGGCTTTGACTATCAACGCAATCAGAGTTTTGAACTATACTAGTCGAAACTCCACTTTTATCTCAATTCACCCAGACTACATCCACACTACTCTGTTATTTGACTCTCTCATTATTCTCTTCTACACTTGAGCAGTCCCTCAGAATTGTACTTCATAGTCGATTCTCCTTATTCATTTTAGCTCTCTATTCTATTTTAGATAGCTATTTCACCTGACCGTATTGAACTAAACAGTCAATATGTTACAACCGGACAATCCTGCCGAACTCCGGGCACTAACCCGTACGCCCCCACGCGCTACAAGCACCAATCATCTGTTTATAGGATTTCCCGCCCAGACTCCGTTACATCAAGACTCGTTACATTCGACCTCATTACGACACATATCAGTCACTGGACTTCCCCCGGACTCCGTCTCTGTCTATGTCCGTCTTCGTCCCACGCATCAGTCACCGGTCCCCGCTTAGAATCCCGTCACTGCTCTAATCAAGCCCCGTTCCCATTTTAGTCAAATGACCTGTCACGATTTAGGACTCCGCTCCCGCTCTGTTTCCCGTTATGGGTTATGCTTTGTCACAATTCGGACTCCGCTCCGTTCCATTCCGTTCCTAACACCAATTTGGTGTTTACTATTCCCATTTTATGTTTTGTTAGTTTCGTTTCGTTATTACTGGATTTGGCATGTCATGCATTCCATGGTCTATATAAACTGGCAGATGTTGTACATACAATCCAGTCAGAAAATTAGCTTAGATTCCCCCCAGTAATCTAATAATATTTTCTGCTCTAAAACCTTACTCGATTCACATCACTCGCACTAGTCGGAGCCCACGGGCTCCGGTGCATCTATCTCTCTCAACCAACTCGACTCACGACCCACGACCTCTGACCTACGACCCACGACCCCCGACTTATGACCTACGACCCATGAACCCTGCCCGGACTCCCCTGGATCCCCGTCCGTCCGTTTGAAATTGGACAACACGATCTAGCGAGGGCGCAGCCTATAAGCTGAAGCCAAGTCCTACCGGATATCCCGCAGGTTTCTCCAGAAACCCGGCCTGTGTGTGTATCCTAACAGTATTTTCTGACTAATACTCACAGATTGTTTTCATTATGCCACCAAGAAGAAGTACACGTGCACAGTCATCAATGCCTGGACCGTCGACTCTTCATTCCCCGTTAACTCTGTATACCAGTCAGACGCTTGCGAACCAGTCGGAACCCATGGAAGAAGCCCGTATCGAAGAAGTCCCGGAAAACCTGGACGAATCCGAGAACGAGTACGATTCCGTGGCCCCCGACAAGGGCAAAGGTGTCGAAATCCCTCTCGAAAACCCTCCACCTCTTCAACGACCGCATTTGGGGGATCCTACTTCTGAATTTTTAGCAGGAACCATAGATAAATTCATGACGCACCTGCTCGAAGAACGAAAGAAAAAGGAACAAGAACCTCCATGGTCAAAAGTCAATGCTCCGGAACCCTTCACGGGTTCCAACCCAAACAAACTCTCTACTTTCCTCATGCAATGTCACTTCAACTTCCGTGATCGTGCCACTGCATTCTCCACAGACTCCTGAAAAGTCAACTACGCACTGTCATATTTGTCGGGATCCGCGTTGAAATGGTTCGAACCGGCTTTTAGCGGGATTTCCGAGGAAGAGCTGCTCTGGCTTGAAAATTGGGAGGCGTTTGTTGAGGAGCTTGAAACCAACTTCGGCCCATATGACCCGACAGGAGAAGCCGAGAATAGTCTCACAAATCTTTGTATGAAGGACACGCAGTGCATCACGGACTACATCGTCCAATTCAATAATCTTGCAGCTCGTTGTCAGTGGGGCGATCCCGCTCTCCGCCACCAATTCTACGCCGGTCTGCCGTCCCACCTTAAAGACGAAGTCTCGAAAGGAGAAGATGGCAAGCCAAAAACCCTGTCCCGTATGCGCCTCAAAGCTCAAAACGCGGATGCACATTATTGGGAACGTCGCATGGAAGTTGCCCACGAGACATCCGCAGACAAAGTAAACAAGTCCAAGGACAAAAACAATAACAACAATTCGTCAACCAGCAACCAGAACTCCACGCAATCCGACAAGAAGAACGATAAAAAGTCTTCAAACAACAACAACAACAATAAGGACAATAAGGACAACAACAAGGGTCAACAGTCCGGCAAGCAAGCCAGAAAACCTGACCTCTCAGGCAAACTCGGACCCGATGGCAAATTGACTCCACAAGAAAGACAACGTCGTATGGACAACAACCTCTGTCTCTTGTGTGGGAAACCCGGTCATTGAGTCCCAGAATGTCCGCTGGCAAAAGCAAACTCTTCAAAGGGTCGATCAGCCAAGGCCTCCACAGAAACCCCGTCGAAGGACAAACCGGCTGCCAATTCAAAAAAAGAGTAAGCAACCCCGCGGACTCCGTGCGGGTTAGGGGTTGCGTTGCCTCTCCACGCATTCAAGAGTTCACTTGCCTCAACGCATCTGCTCTCTCACATTCTGATTCATTTTTCATTAAACTTATGTCTAATATGATCCCGAAATTCGTTTTTTCAGCTCTCATAGATTCCAGCTCGACTCATTGTTTTTTAGATACAAAATTCATGCAAAAAAATTCTTTGTCAACTTATTTGATAAATCCCGTCAGCCTCCGCCTCTTCGATGGCACAAGTAATTCGGTTGTTACCCAAGCTTGTGATTTACCCATCAATTTCCCTTGTGGAACATCTCAATTGGTCACTTTCTATGTGACCCAGTTAGACTCAAGTTGCTCGGTGGTCCTAGGACATAACTGGCTTACCCGCTACAATCCGTTGATTGACTGGATAGCTAACAGTATAACTTTCTGGACTCCCGTGGTGACCGAGGAAACTGCGCCTGTCTCGGCCCCCACGGCACCCATGGCCTTCCCGGCACCTGCAGTCTTGAGGACTCCTGTGATCCCTACAGCACCTATAGCTTCCCCGGAACCCACAGCACCTCTGTCCATTTCTCTGATTAATGCTGCAGCTTTTATTAGGGCTTCAAAAATGGATGGGTCCCAGGCATTCACTATCAACTTAAAAATTGATGAAGCAACTGGACGTTTTTCAACCCTGGTATCTGAATCTGAGCAAGCCGCTGACCTAGAAGGTGTCCTGGAGAAATATCATGACTTCGCGGATGTTTTTAGCAAGTGGAAAGCTGACCGGCTTCCGCCTCACAGAGAATACAACTTAAAAATCAATCTTGAAGATGGCGCCCAGCCACCCCTAGGACATATTTATCCACTTTCGTCCACGGAACTATCCGCAATCCGCAATTTCCTGGATGAACATTTGTCCATAGGTTTTGTTCGACCCTCAAAGTCTCCTTTTGGAGCACCTGTTCTCTTTGTCAGAAAAAAGGATGGATCCCTTCAACTATGTGTTGATTTTAGAGGACTCAATGCTGTCACCAAAAAGGACAAATATCCACTCCCACTTATATCTGACCTGCTCGATGCTCCACAGAATGCCCGGATTTACACCAAAATAGATCTCAAGCACGCTTATCATTTGGTCCAGATTGCCGCGGGCGACGAATGGAAAACCACTTTTAGAACCCGTTATGGGGCCTTCGAGTGGTTGGTCATCCCTTTTGGACTCACCAATGCTCTGTCTGTTTTTCAGCGTTTTATCAACGACATTTTCTCCGACATGCTCAATGTATGCATCATTGTTTACTTGGATGACATTCTTATCTACTCCGAGAATCCCGCGGAACACGACAAACAAGTCCGTGAGGTTCTCCGGAGGCTCGGACAACATGGTTTATTCGCAAATGGTAAAAAATGTACTTTTGACATGGACTCCGTGGAATACCTAGGTTTCATGATGGGACCCGATGGACTCCGCATGGACGAAACTAAAGTGCAAGTCATCAAAGATTGGCCCGAACCCCGAAAAGTTAAAGATATACAATCCTTCCTCGGCTTTGCCAAATTTTTACAGACGTTTTATCCGTGGATATTCCGACATCACGGTACCCCTTACCCGTCTTACGCGTAAGGGTACTCCATGGAATTTTAATGATAAGTGTCAAAAAGCTTTCAATCTTTTAAAAAATTCTTTTTCTACAGCTCCTATTCTGTCGCATTGGAAACCGGACTTCCTGCTCATTGTTGAAACGGACGCCTCCGACTATGCACTTGGAGCCATTCTCTCTATCCAGGACTCCGACGGAGAAGTCCACCCCGTGGCTTTTCTGTCCCAGACTTTTACTGGAGCAGAGCTCAACTACGACGTTTCATGATAAAGAACTTCTGGCAATCTTTTCAGCTTTCAAAGCGTGGCGACACTATTTGGAAGGTTCAGGAGCTCCTATTGACGTTGTAACAGATCACAAAAACCTGAAATACTTTTCTACCACAAAACTCTTGACCCGCCGGCAGGCCCGCTGGTCTGAATATCTCTCTGCCTTCAACATGATTATCTGCTTTCGACCCAGCCGTCTCGGTGGCAAACCCGACGCTTTAACTAGATGATGGGACGTCTATCCTAAAGAGGGGAGCAACAACTATGCAATGGTAAATCTGCACAACCTGAAACCTATTTTCATGAATCAACAGCTTACCGCATCGGTCCGCACAACTTTCCTCATCAATCCCATTGTCCGTGGAATTATCATTATGGATATCGAGAAGTTACATCAAGATATTCTATCGGCAATTCCGCTAGACCCAGTTACTAAAGCTCATCTGGACAATCCCGTGGACCCCGATCAACCTCGGTGGTCTCTTGATCAACATGGTTTCATTAGACTTGACGATCGTATCTATGTACCGGACTCTGACGGCCTCCGCCTCAGGATCCTTCAATACAAACATGATCATCCACTCTCAGGACATTTTGGGTACAACAAAACTCTATCATTAATAAGAAGAGAATATACTTGGCCCGGACTCTGTGGATTTGTTAAGCACTATTGTAAATCTTGCACTACTTGTCCCCACTTGAAATCTCAGTGACACAAGCCATACGGCCTTTTGAAACAACTCCCGGTACCGGAACACCCGTGGAATTCTATCTCTATGGATTTCATTGAACACCTACCGGATTCTGAAGGCTTTTCTGCTATTCTAGTCGTTGTTGACAGATTCTCAAAACAAGGTATATTAATCCCTACTTATGATACAATTATGTCCGTGCAGTTAGCGGAACTTTTCATTATCCACGTATTTTCCAAGCACGGAGTTCCGTCCCACGTGACTTCCGATAGAGGATCAGAGTTCATGTCTCACTTCTTTAGATCCCTCGGAAAATCCTTTGACATGACACTACATTTCACATCCGGACATCATCCAGAAGGTGACGGACAAACCGAACGCATCAACCAGACATTGGAACAATACCTCCGCGTATATTGCAACTACCAACAGGACAATTGGAAAACCTTGTTACCACTTGCAGAGTTTGCTTACAACAATGCACCCTCGGCCACTACTGGCATTTCCCCGTTCTTTGCAAATAAAGGATATAATCCAAATATTACAGTACATCCAGAACGAAATCTCGCCTCTGCTCGTGCTCAAGAGTTCACTACGGACCTCCACGAGCTCCACGAGGAACTCCGGACTGCAATATTGTCCGCCCAAGAGCAATACCAACATTCAGCAGACAAACATGGGATCCCGCCACCCAACTTCAAGATTGGCGACCGTGTTTATGTCAAAGCTCAATTCTTCAGGACTACGCGTCCATCAAAGAAGCTTGCTGAAAAATATTTAGGCCTGTTTGAAATTATCGCACAAGTAGGTTCAGTCTCTTGGACTCTATGGCTTCCAGATAGCATGCGCACGGTACACTCAGTATTTCATGTTTCTATGCTCGAACCTTGTACTGCTAACACTATCCCGGATCGCGTGCAATCTCCGCCTCCTCCTGTCGTCATTGACGGAGAACCCGAGTTTGAAATCTCACAGATTTTAGATTCGAAAATTGATAAGCGTCGACACACTTGTAAACTGCTTTACTTGGTCAAGTGGGCAGGTTACGAGGGCACTGATGAAGAGACCTCATGGATTTTGGCCACGGAACTCGGTAATGCCACGGAAATCGTTACTGACTTTCATACAGCTTACCCGCTCAAACCTGGACCATTATCGTCTCTCTGACCGCACTCCGTGGACCCCGTGCTACATTTGGACTCATCTTCATTATTCCCTGTCGCCCTATGTCTCTCTTTGCTTTTACAGGTTCTGACTTGTCTTGTCAAGTCCTCAAAGCAGACCTCCCGCGGACTTTGGCTTTGACTTTTAATTTTTATGTTTTTTCTTTCACGCTTTGCTTTTATGATTCAAATTATTTTTAATTCTATACTACTTTTCAGTCTACATTTATGGGACTGTGTTTTTTCCCCGCCTCCTCAGCTACCTCTCCAGGAAGCTCCACGACCTCCGTGGCAACCCCCTCCTCATCCGACCCGGCATCCTCGGAACTCCCGATCTGCGGCTCTTCATAGACATAGCCGCCATACTCCGCCAGGAACTTCCAAAACTCCTCGCAGAGTCCAGACAGCTCCTTCGCCACCACAATTTGGACCTTGTTGCTCTTCTGGAGCAACTCATTTTGGGCCTCGATGCCCTCGGCGATCCATCCAAGGACCTCGTCCAACCTGGACAACCCGTCTGTCCCACTTATGTCTCGCGTCCCAGACCCCATGGCCTGCTCATGCACAAGCGAGCACCTCGCCTTGAGGTGCGCGCATTGGTAACATCCCGGACCCCAGCTGGACTTTCGGTTGCATTCCGTGTTCTGGTCATTGCAACCGGAACACCGCAGCTCATTCCGCATTGGAAGACGGACTGGCGCCGCCTTCCTTGCCTTCTGTTGATATGGTCAGTTTCCGCGGCTATCCCACAGACATGAGGCCTACCTTTTGGGGGCTCTGGCTCCCCCTCGGACTCGGACTCCACCTCTGTTGCTTTGCGCTGAAAATCACAAGTCAGTAAAGTTCGAGAAGTGAAATTTGGGACTTACTTTTCCCGCAACAATGGCGGCCCTCTCCGCAGCCAACCGGGCTTTCTCTGCAGCCACCCGGGCGTTCTCTGCGGCCACTCGCGCAGCCTCCTCTGCCTCACGTTCCCTCTCCTTCGCGGCCTCTTCCTCCGTGGCCAACGCTTCCTGGTACTCTCTGTCCAGGGCCTCCTCAGCCTCCCTCACCTCTCTCTCTGCTGCTTCACGAAGCTGGTGCTGCTCTTCTCGCCACACCAACAATTGGGCCGCGCTCCAAGGTGCCCAATACGGAGTGCCCATGGAGGGCCCTGCTGTAGGCATTGGCTTGCGTGGTGTTGGTTTTGGTCCCATAGTGACGAAGATGGGGGTAATGAAGAAGAAGAAATTTCTATTTTTTCAAATTTTTATATAGGCTCATCGTGTTTGAACCTTACCTTCCAGATCACATGACTCTTTGACACATACGTGTAACCGACATGACTTTTGACACATGCGCATAGCCGACAAGAACTTTATCTAGGTCTAGAGCCTCTTTGGGACTTCGGCATAAAGGGAGGATACTGTTACAACCGGACAATCCCGCCAGACTCCAGGCACTAACCTGTACGCCCCCACGCGCTACAAGCACCAATCGTCTGTTTATAGGATTTCCCGCCCGGATTCCGTTACATCAAGACTCATTACGTTTGACCTCATTACGACACATATCAGTCACCGGACTTCCCCCAGACTCCGTCTCTGTCTATGTCCATCTTCGTCCCACGCATCAGTCACCGGTCCCCGCTTAGAATCCCGTCACCGCTCTAATCGAGCCCCATCCCGTTTTAGTCAAATGACCTGTCACGATTTAGGACTCCGCTCCCGCTCCGTTTCCCATTATGGGTTATGCTTTGTCATGATTCGGACTCCATTCCGTTCCTAACACCAATTTGGTGTTTACTATTCCCGTTTTATGTTTTGTTAGTTTCGTTTCATTATTACTGGATTTGGTATGTCATGCATTCCACGGTCTATATAAACTGGCAGATGTTGTACATACAATCCAGTCAGAAAATTAGCTTAGATTCCCCCCAGTAATCTAATAATACTTTCCGCTCTAAAACCTTACTCGATTCACATCGCTCACACTAGTCAGAGCCCACGGGCTCCGGTGCATCTATCTCTCTCAACCAACTCGACTCACGACCCACGACCTCCGACTTACGACCCACAACCCCCAACTTACGACCTACAACCCACGAACCCCACCCAGACTCCCCGGGATCCCCGTCCGTCCGTTTGAAATTGGACAACACGATCTAGCGAGGGCACAGCCTATAAGCTGAAGCCAAGTCCTACCAGATATCCCACGGGTTTCTCCGGAAACCCGGCCTGTGTGTGTATCCTAACACAATACATCTTTGTGTCATATCTAAACGGTTGATATTCTTCATATATAGAACGGTTAGAACTTCCACCACTCTTCACAACCGGTCAGCTTTCCGCTTACTAAAAACATCTGCGAAGTCATGATATTTCTCTGGGACACCTTCTAGATCAGCAGTTTGCTCAGATTCAGATACTGGGGTTGAAAAACAGCCAGTTGCTTCATCAATTTTTAAATTGATAGTGAACACCTGGGAACCATCCATTTTTGTAGCCCTCATAAAAGCCGTGGGTGTCCAGAAAGTTATACTGTTAGCTACCCAGTCAATCAATGGATTGTAGGGGGTAAGCCAGTTGTGTCCTAGGACAACTGAGCAACTTGAGTCTAACTGGGTCACATAGAAAGTGACCAACTGAGATGTTCCACACAGGAAACAGATGGATAAATCACAAGCTTGGGTGACAACTGAATTACTTGTGCCATCAAAAAGGCAGAGGCTGACAGGATTTATCGGATAAGTTGACAACAGATTTCTTTGTGTGAATTTTGTATTTAAAAAACAATGAGTCGAGCTGGAATCTATAAGGGCTGAAAAAACGAATTTTGGAATCATATTAGACATAAGTTTAATAAAAAACAAATCAGAATGCGAAAGAGCAGATGCATTGAAACGGGTAAACTCTTGAATGCACGGAGAGGCAATGCAACCACCAACCCACGCGGAGTCTGTGGGGTTGCTCACTCTTTTTTCGAGTCAGAAGCTGGTTTGTCCTTCAATGGAGTTTCCGTGGAGGTCTTGGCTGTTTGACCCTTTGCAGAGTTTGCTTTTGCCAGTGGACATTCCAGGACTCGATGACTGGGTTTTCCGCACAAGAGACAGAGGTTATTGTCCATATGACATTGCCTTTCTTGTGGGTCAATTTGCCATCGGGTCCGAGCTTGCCTGTGAAGTCAGGTTTTCTGGTTTGCTTGCTGGACTGTTGGCCTTTGTTGTTGTTGTTGTTGTTGTTGTTGTTAGAAAACTTTTTATCTTTCTTCTTGTCAGATTGTGTGGAGTTCTGGTTGCTGGTTGATGAATTGTTGTTGTTGGTTTTATTGGCTGTGGACTTGTTTACTTTGTCCATGGAGGTCTCACGGGCAACTTCCATGCAACATTCCCAATAAGGTGCATCTGCATTTTGAGCCTTAAGGCACATATGGGACAAGGTTTTTGGCTTGCCATCTTGTCCTTTCGAGACTTCATCTTTAAGGCAAGATGGCAGACCGGTATAGAATTGGTGGCGGAGAGTGGGATTGCCCCACTGACAACGAGCTGCAAGGTTATTGAATTGGATGATATATGTAGTCCATGATGCACTGTGTGTCCTTCATACGAAGATTAGTGAGACTGTTCTCGGCTTCTCTGGTCAGGTCATATGGGCCAAAGTTGGTTTCAAGCTCCTCAACAAAAGCATCCCAATCTTTGAGCCAAAGCAGCTCTTCCTTGGAAAGTCCACTAAAAGCTGGTTCGAACCATTTCAATGTGGATCCTGACAAGTATGAAAGTGCGTAGTTGACTTTTTGGGAGTCCATGGAGAATGCAGTGGATCGATCACAGAAATTGAAGTGACATTGCATGAGGAAAGTGGAAAGTTTGTTTGGGTTGGAACCCGTGAAGGGTTCCAGACCATTGACGTTTGACTGCAGAGGTTCCAGATCCTTCTTTTTGCCTTCTCCCAGCACATGATTCATCAACCTTTCTAAAGTGATTGCTAAATACTCAGAGGCGGGATCTGAAAGTGGCGGTCAATTGTTAGATGGAGGATTTTTGACACCCTTGCCCTTGTCGGGGGCCACAGACTCGTCCTCATGCTCGTATTCATCCTTTCAATATGGGCTTCTTCCATGGCTTCCAGCTGGTTTGTGAGTCTCTGGCTGGTATACAAAGTTAACGGGAAATGAAGAGTTGACAGTCCAGGTAATGATGCCTGTGCATGCACTTTTCTTCTTGGTGGCATATTTAACAATCTGTCAGTCTTAGTCAGAAAATACTGTTAAGGGTGTGTACATGGAGGGTTTCCAGAGAAACCCATGGGAAATCCGGTAGGACTTAGCTTCAGTTTATAGGCTGTGCCCTTGCGAGATCGTGTTGTCCAATTTCAAATGGGTGGACAGGAATCCCAGGGAGTCTGGGCAGAGTTTGTGGGTCAAGAGGTTGTGGGTCAAGAGGTTGTGGGTCAAGAGGTCGGGGAGTTGAGATAGATAAGTCGGAGGTTGAGTGATAGATGCATTGGAGCCTGTGGGCTCTGACTAGTGAGAGCAGTGTAATTCAAAGAGGAGTTTAGAGTGGAAAATGTACTAGATTACTGGGGAGAATCTAAGCTGATTTTCTGACTGGATTGTATGTACAACATCTGCCAGACTATATAGACTGTGGAATGAATAACATACCAAATCCAGTAATAATGAAAATGAACCTAACAAACATAAAACAAGATAAGTAAACACCAAACTTGGTGTTAGGAACGGGATGGAATGGAAGTAAAGTCCGAATCGTGACAGGTCATAAAACCATAATGGGAATGGAGTGGGAGCAGAGTCCAAATCGTGACAGGTCATTTGACTATAACGGGAACAGGGCTCAGTTAGAGAGATAATGGATTTTCTGAGCAGGGTCTGGTGACTGATGTGTGGGACAGAGTCGGACATATGTAGACAGGGACGGAGTTTGGTGGGTATTCTGGTGACTGATACACAAAGTAATGAAGTCGAATGTGGACAATTCTGATGTATGGAATCTGGCAGGAATTCTGGTAAACTGACAATTGGTGCATGTAGGGTGCTGGTGCATATAAGTTAGTGCCCAGAGTCTGGCGGGAATTCCGGTAAACTGACAATTGGTGTGTGTAGGGTGTGGGTGCGTACAAGTTAGTGCCCGGAGTCCGGCGGGAATTCTGGTCGTAATACTAAGTGCCCAAATATGGTATCCTCAGAGGACAGCCTGACTTAGAGTGGACAATTTTGACCATTTCTTAGCATTTGAAATCCACATATTTTTGTAAGTAAAATGAAGAGAAATTTAAAAAAAAAGAAATTAGCTATTATTTATGTAAAGTTGTTAGGAACCATCACTTTGGAACCCCACTTGGAGTATTCACCTTTTTGGCAGCCCACCATTCAGTGGCTCTGACACTAGCATCTGTCACGAAAATTCCCAAAAAATGGTTGGTGGATTGTCAAAAGCCGTTCGAAAAGGTAAATCGCAAAGGAATCGAGATGCAATGGGAATTTGAAGCAAAATCAGAAAATTCGTAAGTTTTTCAATTTGTTGCATCTTTTTTTCGATTTTGATAATTTTTTCAGTTGCACGATGTGCTTTAATATGAATTTTGTATGCAAGAAAACAAGTGTGTCATCGAATTGTGATCATTGCAATCGAATGCATCGGGCCTGTATTGGACTATAAATAGGCCAGCTGGAAAACTGTGTTGGAATCAAAACAAGAGTCGAAAGGTAATCGAAGAATCAGTTGATAAGGTCAAAAATGGTAGTCCTGGAATTTGTAAACTTGGGCAAAGGAAGAATATCCATCACAATGTCATGTCAAGATTGTTGAACTTTTCAAGATGGTCGAGAAGGTCGGAAAATCGATCAGATAACAACTTGGAAAAGGAAATAAAATCGATGCAAGAAAAAATGTCAGAAATGGAAAAAACGATTGAGGATTTAATCGGTGAGGTCAAAGCATTCAGAGATGATTTTTCGGTTTTGTCGAAGAAACTGGTCGAAAGTGGGGATTTTAGCAAAGAAACTGATATTAGCATTAATAGTGGGAGATTTAGGGGGGCATGGTTTGATAAGATGGTGGAATTGAGAGAGGAAGGAATTGAGGACTTGTAGATATTTGAAAATTTGATTTAATTGATGTTTTTGGCGTTTTGATTATGTTTTTCAATTTTGTCAAATAAATGTCAAAATAAGTGTCAAAAGATAGTTAAGTGAAATTTTTCATGTTGTGGAAGATTTGGATATTTTTGATGAAATTCTTTGATAAGGTCAAAAGCATGTTCAAGGTCTTGAGATCCTAACCATGAAGTTTCTTCATCTGTTCCTTCATACCCTAACCAAGCAACTAAATATTGTAATGAATCTTTATATCTTTTATTGAATTTTGAATCCAAAATTTCTCGAATTTCATATTCTGGTTCTTCTTCAACATAAATTGGTGGAGGAGGTTGTTGTTTTCAATTTGGGAAGATATTGGGATAAAATGGTTCTAACATTGAAACGTGAAAGACAGGGTGAATTCCTTTGAGATGATTAGGAAGTTTTAATGTGTATGAATGAGATCCTGGTTGCACAATGATTTCAAATGGGCCTGATAATTTTTCCAATAATTTTTTTGATGGTCGAGTTGTTCAAATGAAGTCGGATCATACAAAGACTTGAGAATGGATTGGGAAGTCAAATGACTCTTTTTGATGTATGTCGGAATATTTTTGATAATGTATTTGCACTTTCTGGATATTTGATTTGAGATGTTTATGTAGAGCTTCAAGATCTGTTGTATAATCATGAGCTAGAGCAGAAGCTAGATCTTTTTCAGGATGAATTTCTAACAATGGATGATAACCTTTATTAGCAAAAAATGGTGTTTCACCAGTTGTTTCAGAAGGTGCATTGTTGTAAGTGAATTTGGCTAAAGGAAGTAATTCAGCCCAATTGTCTTGTTGATAATTGGAATATATTCATAAATATTGTTCAAAAGTTTGATTGACTCATTCGGTTTGTCCATTGCCTTCAGGATGGTATCCCAAAGTGAAATGTAATTTCATGTCAAGTGCTGTTCTGAGAGATCAAAAGAAATGTGACACAAATTCAGATCCTCGATTGGAAGTCACATGACTTGGGACTCCATGTTTTGAAAAGACATGTAATACGAAAAGTTGAGCGAGTTTGGGGGCGTTGATCATAGTATAAGTTGGAATGAATATTGCTTGTTTTGAAAGTTGATTGACGATTACGAGTATTGAGTTGTAACCATTTGAAGTCAGTAATTGTTCGATGAAATCCATTGACATCGAATGCCATGGTCAAAGAGGGATTGGAAGTTGCTTTAGTAATCCAACAGGTCGATGTCGTGGAGTTTTCGATTTTGTACATGTTATGCATGAGTGAATAAAATCTTGAATATCTTGTCGGAGTCGTGGCCAAAAGAAATCTCAATATATTGTTCGATATGTTTTCGTTTGACTGAAATGACCTGCAGTAATATGATCGTGCCTTGATTGAAGAATTCGAAGTCAGAGATTTTGATAATCGGGAACATAGATCCTGTTTCGGAAACATAAAAAGTCTTGTCCATTCTTTTGCCAATCTTCTTCGGTACTGTCGGAAATCTGTCGAATTTTGTCAAGAGTAAATTGATCTTCTTTTTGAGCTTTCAATATATCTTTCAATAGTTGATCTGTATCCATAATAAGAGTAGCTTTTCTCGCTATTGGAAGATAATACATATGTTGCGTGTAAGGAAGCTTGAATTTGTTCATTCATAAATACTGGTCGAAGATTAGTTGGATTCTTTTTCGAGTAGTCGGGTTCATTCAGATAAACGTCATTTCTTCTTGAAAGAACATCTGTTTTCAAATTTAGTTTTCCCAGTCGAAATCGAATAATTAAATTGAAAGTCGATAAATATTTTGCCCATCGAGCTTGTCGTTGAGACAAAACTCAAGTTGTCGCAAAATATTCAAGATTCTTGTGATCTGTTAAAACTTCAATTGGTTCTTTTGTTCCTTCGAAATAATGTCACCAAATTTTGAAAGATTCGAATATTGCCAATAATTCTTTATCATAAGTGTCATAATTAATGTTGGAAGTCAAAAGAGTTCTTGAATGATAAGCAACTGGATGAATTTCACTATCGGGAGTCTGCATAGAAAACATTGAAGCTATGGCATAATCAGAGGTGTCAGTTTCGAGTATGGGTTTGTAGTTGGATTCCAATGAATTAAAATCGGAGCTGTAGTAAATTCTTTTTTCAAATAGTTAAATGCATGTTGACATTTTTCATTGAAATGCCATTGAACCTTTTTTCGAGTAAGTCGAGTCAACAGTAAAACAATTTCAGAATAACTTGAAATGAATCTTCGATAAAAATTCACGAATCCTAAAAATGATTGAATGTCACGGACTTTTTGTGGTTCGGGCCAATCTTGAATAACTTTGAATTTTTCTTGATCCATATATATGCCTTGAGGAGAAATAACATATCCTAAAAATTTGACACTGGTTTTGTGAAATTCACATTTTTCAGGTTTTGCAAATAATCGATTTTGTCGAAGCCATTGAAGAACTTCTCAAACATGTTGTAGATGTTCCTCAAGATTGTTGGAAAATATTAGTATGTCATCGAGATAGATAATTACCCAAATATCAAGTAAATCTGAAAATATTCATTCATTAATTGTTGAAAAGTTGCCAGAGCGTTGCATAGTCCAAAAGGCATAACCAAATATTGAAAGATCCATATTGAGTCCAAAAGGCTGTTTTCCATTCATCATCTGGAGCAATCCTAACTAAATTATAGGTGCCTTAGAGATCGATTTTCGTAAAATATTTCACCATTCAAAGTTGATCCAAAAGATCAGGAATTAAAGGAAGTGGATAACAATTTTTTCATGTGATTTTATTAAGTCCTCGATAGTCAATGCAAAGTTGTAGGCTTCCATCTTTCTTCTTAACGAAAAAAATCGGTGTGCCAGCAGGAGATTGCAACGATTGAATAAATTTCTTCAAGAGATTTTCTTGGAGATATTCTCGTAGTACTTGAAGTTCTGTCTCAGATAATGAATAGATCGGACCCATAGGTGGAGTAGTTCCTTCTTCTAATGGGATAGCATGATCATAACTTCGATGTTGAGGTAAAGCTTCAGCTTCTTTTTTGTTGAAAATGTCTGAGAAATCGGAATATTCGGTCAGAATGTTCAGTATGTCGAATGAAGTCGAAGTCGTAGTTTTTGCACCAGAGGCCTTACAAGTCTTGAAAGATTTATCGTGAATGAAGACCACAAAAGTTTGAGAGTCTTTTGTTTTCACAGCTCGTAAGAAAGTCTTCTGATTGACTATGTTGATATTCAGATTGACAGTCTCAGATTTTGATTCTTCACCGATTTTCTCAGATGTAGATGAATGACTCACCGAGGTCGAAGCATGCTTCTCTTCCGATAATGTTTTGATTGACAGTTGAATTGGATTCGGATTTGTCAAAGGTGTCAAAGTAGGTTCGAACGATATACGGCCAGATCGCCAGTCAATTGCAGGATTGTATTGCTTCAGCCAGTTGAGTCCTAATACGACTTGACAAGATGAGTCGAGATTGGTTAAAAATAATTGTAATTCTTGAATCTGTCTGGTGTCAGGGGACAATCTTAAGTTTTCCAATTTCACTTCTGACTCTCCTTAATATAGTTTCATAAGTAAAGACTGAGGGGAGCACCTTGTTGTTATCACATTTTCAAACTCAGCTGCACCTTTAGTTAGTCACCCACTAGCCGAGGATTCCTTAGACTTTTCTCTTCGGATTTCCTCTGCTAGGTAAGTAATATTGTATTCTACATGTATGTAATTAAACTCTCTTCGGATTTCCTCTGCTAGTACCCCAACTCAGTCATGTGCAAGTTAGTGTGGTCTAGAGAGTCGCCCTTACACCTGGATGGAAAATAAACTTGTAATGTAGTCGTATACGTGATTTGTGTCACGAATCAATTATTCTTCAATAAAGTTGAATAATATTCTACTAATCGAACTTGAAAGCCTCATTCGACGAAGTATATATTCGCCCTGTCGATGAAGTAAGAGGCTATTACCAGTCACGAGAACTCATGGAAGTATTTGTCGAAGAAGTTACGACAAAGTAGATTACTAATATCACTAATATACAGATATTTCGACTGACTTCCCTCGCTCCTTTCGTAGCCCTTTTATGCTTTTCGTCGTATTGTTATGACTATGTTATGAACTAATTATGAAATCATATATGACGTCGAAATGAGACATGTCGAAAGAGATTCAATGGTGTCGAATAATGTTCAGTTTTGTCGAGTTGAATTCGATAGGTCAAAGAGTTGTCGAATATTACCTTTGAATGTTTGTAATGATATGTGACATGTGATGGTTGTGACAATTTGTCCTGATGTCGGAGTTGATCCGTCAATTAATTTTAATGATAACAAATTTTTCAATTGGTCAAAAGATAGATTATTTTGTCATGCAAACGTTTTGTCCATAAAAATGTGACTAGATCCTGAATCAATTAATGCTTTCATTTTTGGAATTTTTTTTGATTTAAGTTCAATAATTAAAGAATCAGAAATTGTTACCACTTGTAATATTACACAGGAATCTTTTTCGATGTGATCGAGTTTTCTTCGATACTCTTCACATGTCTGAAGAGTATCCCTTTTCAATTTTCTGATTTAACATTTGATGTTTGATTCGACTGGTTGGATTGGGTTGTCGAATCTTGGACTTCAACGATTCGTCCTTTTCCAATTTGATGAGTTTCTGCTTGGAAAGCAGTGAGGGAATGCTTCCAGAGGTCTACAATGGCTCATCATTTCAAATGTCATGAGCATTTCTATTATATCAAGCATGATCCTTCTAAATCCATTGACATTTACATCCATGCTATTGAAAGTGCTTGCCAGAACCTTATATCTTTAGGTTGTGTTATTGATGATGTCAAACATTGGATGTCCTCCTCATAAACCTTCACCCTTCCTACCTGTCATGAATTGATTATTCTTCAATAAAGTCGAATGATATTCTACTAATCGAACTCAAAAGCCTTGTTCGACGAAATATATATTTGCCCTGTCGATGAAGTAAGAGGCTATTACCAGTCACGAGAACTCATGGAAGTATTTGTCAAAGAAGTTACGACAAGATAGATTACTAATATCACTAATATACAGATATTTCGACTGACTTCCCTCGCTTCTTTCGTAGCCCTTTTATGCTTTTCATCATATCGTTATGACTATGTTATGAACTAATTATGAAATCATACATGATGTTACGACCGTGTCGCAACCCTATCGGTCCCGAGGTTATCGCCACTTGTCAACGTTTCAAGTCATCCTCTCGGAAACCATCAGCCCCGAAGCTGACGAATGTTTCGTGAAGATCAAACTCCATTTACGCCCACATCAAAATAACTCGTATTGTCTGGTCAAACTTTGATACGTCCCCTTTATTATGTTGATCCGTCCAATCTTATGTTTCGCATATGTCTAGCTATATTTGTAGTCCTTGAACTATTTCCTTTTATCGTAATCCCGCTCTCGGTTATCATCGGCCTCCAAACTAATCATAAACTTCCCGTTCCTAGTCAAGCTTATTGTTAATACTGTGTTCCGCCCTTCTCCCCATTAGTATTTTCCAGACGCCTGTTACTTGTATATGAACCCGCTGTAGTTGTAGTCACTAGGCAATCAGAATATCAACTCAGAATACCCTCATACGCCTGTATCAGTCTCATACTAAGAATCCCCCCATCCGCCTTCGCGTGCGCTCGCCCACTCCCGGCCCCGACCCCTTGGCCCGACGCTCGACCTGTCCTTCGATTCCGATCGGTATCATGCCGAAAGGTACTCATTAGGATTAGTCTTCGCCCGCCCGAAATTTAAGGACATCCTATGGATATTTGCGAGGGCGCAGCACATAAGCTGAAGCCAAGTCCTTCCGATCGGTCCCTGTCGGCCACCGACATTAGTCAGTTTTCAGTTCTTAACAGTATATTCTGATTTCACACTCGCATTTTCCGTTAATCATGCCTCCGAGAAGAAATGCCAAGCCTAGCGGCGAAGCAGAATCTTCCACTCTCAAGTCTCCTTTTCTGTATACAGCCCGAGCTACTCAGAGAACTCCGCTACCTGAAACCTCCAAAGAATCTCGCTTTGTGGAGATTACCGGCGATGCTGAAGAAGTAACTGAAGCAACCGATCCCGAAGCAACTGAGGAGATTAACAATCAACCAGTTTCGGAACACGAACCCGAGGATGGCGACCAACCTCAGGCTAGTGGCTCCAAGAAGTCCGCAAAGAAGAAACCGGCTCTCGACCCTGAAGAAACATGGGAATTGTTTTCAGGTACTCTAGGATCCCTTAACGAATTCCTTAAAAGCAATATCAAGGAAAAGGAACCTGGGCAAACCCGAGTCAACAAACCCGAGCCATTCATTGGCTCAAACCCGAAGAAATTGCCGACATTTCTTATGCAATGTCGATTCAATTTTCGGGACCGCCCGGCTGCATTCACAATGGATGACCGAAAGGTAAACTTCGCACTCTCATACCTTAAGGATTCCACAGCAGCCTGGTTTGAACCCGCATTCTCTGGCCTCACCTCCGAAGACCCCGATTGGCTTCACGATTGGGATGCCTTTGTCGAGGAACTCGAAACTAACTTCGGTCCCTACGACCAAACCGGCGATGCCGAAACCGCACTTTCTAATCTCAAAATGAAAGACACTCAGCGCATCACCGATTACATCGTCCAGTTCAACAACCTCGCCACGCGTTGCGACTGGGGCGATTCGGCCCTCCGCTACCAGTTTTACTCCGGCCTTCCGTCTCGCCTCAAAGATGAAGTCTCCAAAGGAGAGACTGGCAAGCCGAAGACCCTCTCTCTCATGCGTCTGAAAGCCCAAAATGCAGACGCCCGATACTGGGAATGACATTCGGAAATTAGTCGCGAAAACCCCTCAGACAAAAAATCATTGGACAATAAGAATGCCAACAAGTCTGGTAATCAAAACACCAACAACAATGGCAACTCGACCTCCGATAAGAAGTCCGAAAGCAAAGGGGCTAATGACAAAAAAGGCAAGGGAAAACAGTCGAATAAGTCTCAAGACAAAGACAAACCTGACTTAACTGGCAAACTCGGCTCCGATGGCAAGCTCCTACCACAGGAAAAGCAATGCCGAATGGACAACAACCTTTGTTTGTTGTGCGCAGATCCCGGACACCGAGTCACTGCTTGCCCAAAGGCCACAAAAGCCCAATCGGCTAATACGGCCACGACCTCACAACTGGCCAAGCCGGCTGTCGAGTCGAAAAAAGATTAAGCAACTCTCTGGATTCCGTGCATTTGGAGAGTTGCGTTGAATCTCCTCGCACACCGGAAAATTGTCACCTTAACGCATCCGCCTTGTATGATCCTAATTCCTTGTTCATAAATCTTACTTCGGAACCTCTCGGGACCCTCACATTTCGAGCTCTCATAGATTCAGGTTCAACCCATTGTTTTATAGATACAAGTTTTTCCAGAAAAAATCAGTTAAAAACCTACGCAGTAGATCCGATTCCGCTCCAACTCTTTGATGGTACCTCAAACTCCATAATCTCGCAAGCCTGCGAACTCCGACTTCGGTTCCCATGTGGAACCTTTCAGACAGTTACATTTTTTGTAACACAGTTGGACCCGAGCTGCTCCGTGGTTCTAGGACATAACTGGCTCACCCGCTACAATCCGTTGATTGATTGGGTATTGGGCAGTATCCATTTCCGAACCCTGTCGGCGCCCGTTACGACTGGTCCGTTTCCGCCTGTCTCGGCAAATATGGCCTCTACAGCACCTCCGGCCCCCGTGGCAAATCCGAGCTCTCCGCTGCCCGTCTCTCTAATAAATGCCACAGCTTTTATGAGAGCCATCAAGTTGGACGGCTCCCGAGCATTTACAGTCAATCTTAAAATTGACGAAGTCACCGGTCGCTTTGCATCCCCGGTGACCGAACCAATCGCAGACTTAGAAGGTGTTCCCGAAAAATACCATGAATTTGCAGATGTCTTCAGTAAACAAAAAGCCGATCGACTCGCCCCTCACAGGCCTTACGATTTGAAAATTGATATTGAAGATGGTTCACATCTGCCCCTAGGCCCGGTTTATCCTCTCTCGCAGTCCGAATTATCGGCTATCCAAGATTTCTTGGACGAACATTTGGCTATAGGTTTTATCCGACCCTCAAAGTCTCCTTATGGAGCCCCCGTCCTATTTGTTCGGAAAAAAGACGGTTCCCTTCGACTTTGCGTTGATTTTCGAGGACTAAATGCGATCACTTGAAAAGACAAGTACCCATTACCATTAATCTCCGATTTACTCGATGCCCCTTGGAAGGCCCGAATCTATACAAAGATAGATCTCAAGCATGCCTATCATTTGGTTCGGATCACCGAAGGCGACGAATGGAAAACGGCTTTTCGCACTCGCTATGGCTCCTTTGAATGGTTAGTAATGCCTTTCGGCCTCACCAACGCTCTGTGGGTCTTTCAACGTTTTATCAACGACATCTTTTCCGACCTCCTCGACGTCTTTGTCATTGTGTATTTAGACGACATCCTCATATTCTCTGAAGATCCTACACTTCATGATGGACATGTTCGTGAAGTTCTCCGAAGACTCCGAAAACATGGTCTTTTTGCGAATGGTAAAAAATGTTCTTTTGATGTCGACACAGTTGAATATTTAGGGTTTATGATGGGACCTGACGGTCTCCGCATGGACGACTCTAAAATTCAAGTCATTCAAGATTGGCCGGAACCCCGGAAGGTTAAGGATATTCAATCCTTTCTAGGCTTCGCCAATTTTTATCGTCGTTTCATTCACAACTACTCAAAAATTACCGTCCCGCTCACCCATCTTACTCATAAAGACACCCCGTGGAATTTCTCCGAAGAATGCCGATCGGCATTCCAGGAATTGAAAAGTGCGTTTACATCCGCCCCTATTTTGTCGCACTGGAAGCCCGACGTTCAACTCATCGTGGAAACTGATGCTTCAGACTATGCGCTTGCCGCGATATTGTCCATTCTGGACACCGATGGTGAAGTACACCCAGTAGCTTTTCTGTCTCGCACATTTTCGGTGCCCGAACTCAACTATGACGTTCATGATAAGGAATTACTCGCAATATTTGAAGCTTTCAAGACATGGCGACATTATTTGGAAGGCTCGGCCCACCCGGTAGATGTTATTACAGACCACAAAAATTTAGTTTACTTTTCAACCACAAAACTTCTCACCCGTCGACAAGCTCAATGGTCCGAATACCTCTCTGCTTTCAACATGGTAATTCGTTTCCGCCCCGGCCGCCTTGGTGGAAAACCCGACGCTATGACTAGACGATGGGACATCTATCCTAAAGAGGGGAGTAGCGACTACACCACAGTTAACCCGCATAATTTCAAACCTATGTTTTCATCGGAACAACTGTCTGCGTCTATCCGAGCCACTTACCTCATTCATCCAGTCTTGCAAAGTGTTATCCTTATGGATACCGAAAAGTTACATCAAGATATACTATCGGCAATTCCATTAGACCCAGTCACCAAAGCACACCTCGATAATCCGTCCGACCCCAATCAACCCGATGGTCATTAGACTCACAAGGTTTCATTAGACTTGACAATCGCATTTATGTACCGGATTCCGACACCCTTCGGCTGCGAATCCTACAACATAAGCACGACCACCCAATCTTGGGACATTTCGGCCTCAATAAGACCCTCTCGCTCATTAGAAGAGAATATACATGGCCCGGCATCCGAGATTTTGTTAAGCACTATTGTAAATCCTGTACTACGTGTTTACGCTCTAAATCACAGCGACACAAACCATATGGCCTACTCAAACAATTACCGATACCGGAAAAACCTTGGAACTCGATTTCTATGGATTTTATCGAGCACCTACCGGCATCCGAAGGTCACACAGCAATCCTAGTTGTTGTGGATCGGCTCTCAAAGCAAAGTATTTTCATTCCAAATATGACACGATAACATCTGTACAGTTAGCTGAATTATTCGTCACCCACGTATTCTCCAAGCATGGTGTTCCGTCGCATGCTCACATCCGATCGCGGATCCGAGTTTGTTTCTCACTTCTTTAGGTCACTCGGAAAAGCACTAGACATGAAAGCTACATTTCACTTCAGGCTATCACCCGGAAGGCGATGGACAAACCGAACACATGAATCAAACCTTGGAACAATACATCCTGTGTCTATTGCAACTATCAACAAGACAATTGGAAATCACTACTACCGCTAGCTGAATTCGCATATAACAACGCACCAAATGCCACTACCGGCATTTCGCCTTTCTTCGCAAATAAAGGCTACAACCCCAACATCGCAATCCACCCGGAACGCGATCTCGCATCCGCCCGTGCTCAAGACTTCGTTACCAACCTTGACGAGCTACATCAAGAACTTCGTAAAACTATCGCAATGGCTCAAGAACGATACCAACGGTCTGCAGATAAAAACCGACTTCACCTCCCTGATTTCAAGATCGGAGACCGAGTATTCGTTAAAGCCGAGTTTTTCCGAACTACTAGACCTTCTAAGAAGCTCTCTGAAAAATATTTAGGTCCGTTTGAAGTTATAGCACAAGCCGGCACGCTTTCATGGACGCTTCAGCTCCCCGACAACATGCGTGCAGTGCACCCGGTATTTCATGTATCTATGTTAGAACCTTGTGTTCCTAACAGTATACCCGATCGCATACAACCACCACCTCCACCTGTGATTATTGATGGGGAACCCGAATTCGAGATATCAGAGATCCTAGACTCAAAAATCGACAATTGCCGACGCTCATGCAAATTACTTTATTTGGTCAAATGGGCTGGCTATGAAGGTACAGATGAAGAAACTTCATGGATCCTAGCTACAGAGCTCGGTAATGCTCTGGAAATCGATTTAGGGTTTCACCAAGCTTATCCGAACAAACCCGGTCCTCTCAATTCTTTATAAGTCTATCACGTGGTACCCGACCTTTTTCCGACTATGCCTTATGTTTTCACACTATGATTTGTTTGTTTTAAAGAAAAACCGATATAATTTCACTATCTAAGTTTCTCCCTCTACAACTTCTCCCTCCTCTCCGGCCTCCGAACCCTCCTCCGCACCGACAGCCACCGATACCACACCACCGACCTTCTCCGAAACCCCAATCTCATGCCCATCCACAACTCGAGACTTCCAAATACTGCTCAAGTTGACCACCGAGAGACTCGATAACACTGGTCTGTTTCTCCAGCCCGACGCCCAAGAGTCCGCAATTGCTCAGTTATGTGCCCTTGTTGTCGCAACATCTCATATCGGTACCGACTCGTCTCCGAGAAGTAGGTCCGCATGAGGAGGTTTTTGCTCTTCTAGAGCATCGGCCTGTCGCTCCTGGAATGAACCATCGGCCCCCGGGAAAACACACCCAAGCTTCTGATCAGCGCACTCTTGACAAGTGCGGCCCCGACCATTAGTCCGGGGATGACAGGTTCGACCCCGTTTCGTGCACCGATTGCACTTGGGGTCATTTTCGGGCCCCGCCTTGGGGGCCTGCTTTTGTTTCTATAGGAAAAATTATTTAGGGAAGTTTTATTTAAGGAAATGAACCCACCTTGGGCTCGACGGCCCCGGTGCATCCTCCTCGTCCTCCTCTCCCTCTTCGTCATCAGACTCCGAAGGCGTTGCAGCCTTGCGCTAACAAATATTTTCAGTAAGGTTCGCAAAGGATACCAGAGCCGACTTACCTTTCCCTCCCACTTCTTTTTCGCCGCCTCCTCCCGCGCCCGATCGGCCTCCTGCTGCTTGTTCTTTGCAAGCACTGCTTCCCAGTGCTTGCGCGCGGCCTCTTCTGCCGCCTGTTTCTTCTCCTCGGCCTCGATGGCCGCCAACTCCTCCTTCTCCTTCCGCTCCTCCTCTTCACGTGCCTTTTTCTTCTGCTCGAGTATACGCCGACGCTCCTTCGCGTTTGCCGTACCACTCGCACCGACATGGGCGCAACTGTTAACCTAACGGGAAGGGCTTTGACCCCGAGCCTATGGTCATGGTGGTTAAAGGAAGGGAAGTAAAATTTCAAGCGCCAGGAACCCTCAAACTTTTATATGCAAAATTTTGCCGAGTCACATGATGTTTTGACACACCCAGCCGTACCCGACAAGTTTTACATACGGGATCTAGATTTTCAGCCTCCTTGGGATTTCGGCCAAAAGGGGAGATACTGTTACGACCGTGTCACAACCCTATCGGTCCCGAGGTTATCGCCACTTGTCAACGTTTCAAGTCATCCTCTCGGAAACCATCGGCCCCGAAGCTGATGAATGTTTCACGAAGATCAAACTCCATTTACGCCCACGTCAAAATAACTCGTATTGTCTGGTCAAACTTTGATACGTCCCCTTTATTATGTTGATCTGTCCAATCTTATGTTTCGCATATGTCTAGCTATATTTGTAGTCCTTGAACTATTTCCTTTTATCGTAATCCCGCTCTCGGTTATCATCGGCCTCCAAACTAATCATAAACTTCCCGTTCCTAGTCAAGCTTATTGTTAATACCGTGTTCTGCCCTTCTCCCCATTAGTATTTTCCAGACGCCTGTTAC